>MSJH02000838.1:35130-103095 GCA_001931875.2 Byssochlamys sp. IMV 00236 | reverse complement strand
AGAATCATACCTTCAGCTGGAACGACACATCTGAAGGCAAGGCCGAACCGAACATGATCTCGAGACTAGCAGGCTCCTCCAGAGCCTTCTCTGGGAAGTTCAGGAGCAGCCAACGAACATCGCTTCTCAGTTTTGCAGATGGGAACCGAGAAACCAACTGGACAGCTAAGCTCGGACTCTCTGCCCACGCCAGCCGCAAGAAAGAGGTAACATCCTGCTTATAGGATTAGATAGTCTAACCAGAGAGCTCGACAGATGCAACTTACCTCCGAACCGCTTTTACCGCCATAGCCCGGCAGATAATGTTTGCGTTCCTGCAACAGGGGAAAGAGCCAAACTCTCAGACGGGATCTTTCGTTCTCAATAAGGATCTGAACGAGATCTTGCTTGGCCTTCGTAGATTTAAATGACCCCGATACAGAGCCTATACTAGCGACATTGTCGAGAAGAGACGCAACATCACCCATGAGCTTGTCTTCGGCCTTCATTTGCAAACGATTTCCCCCAAAAGACCACCTAGAGGAGACCGGTCAGCACCTTTCAGACGTAGTCGTCACGAACAGCAATAAACATACTTTGGGAAGTGCTTGAACCAGCTTAACGCCGCAGACAAAATCTGGTCCTTCAATTTCCACAGAGCGTATTGGTTTTCTACTTTGCAGAACCTCAATACCTTCAGCCCGAGAAGGACGATCTGGAAGTGAACTTCTCTTGCCAGAGGGTGTCCACGAGTGTCCTTCAAACCTACAAGGGTGGTGCTTATCAAACGATAGAAGATCATCAGGATATTGGGGCTTCCAAGTCGCGTTGCGTTAAAGTGGCTATCGAAGAATTGGAGGATACGGAAGTGTGGGGAGAGGATGTTCCGGGCCTTCCTCTGCTTCTTGAGAAGGAGGGCCTTATCGGTGGGCAAGAGTTCGATCGGGGTGAAAAAGGGATCGACGTAGCTGTCTCTCGTCAGTCGCCGTTGAGGACTAGGGACCAGTCTTACTATGCACTTACTCGAATGAAGGATCAAACATTCCTTGTTTGCGACGAATAGTTCGCTCCCACGCCTCGGCCACTTCTGCCAATATCCTGGGCTCTGTTCTCGGATTTTCGTGGATGACGCCGAGCCACAGAGAGACACCTAGCTTTATGGATTCCTTGCTGAAGATCTGGAATGGTATTCCAACCAAGAAATGAATGATAGATGGTTGGCTATCGTTACTATTGCACAGAAGTGCTGCTGCCCTTCGCAGTGCCTCTCGAAGCTCGTCGATGGAAACTTCGTGGTCAACAGACGTACGCTCGTACAGTTGAGATAATGTGGCTTCAACATCATTAACTGTTTCTGACAAGTCAAATGCAACGCCGTCGCCGTTTGGTACTACACATAACAATCAGCATAACACGAAGAACCATAGAGCGATCATGAAACTAACCGTGATCCCCGTATCCTACCATACCTCGCCCATTAGGGGAAGCTTCCATGTATCGATACTCCTGGCGGGTAGTATACTGGGCGACGAAATCAGAAGCCACATTGACCAGGGGTTCCCCATGACTGTCGATAGAGCCTAAAGGGGGCGTGTTAATCAGGAACGGTTTATGGCCATGGGAGGACTTACCAAGTCGTTGATCGCTGCGCGCGATGAGCGAGCCCATCTCCAGAGCAAATGATCTGCCCAAGGATATGTGGCCGTAAGCACCATCGTCCTCATAATCGGAGAGATATGTCTGGATATACATTAGGCTATATCGACAAAGAGGAAGCGGCAGGGGATAATACCTGAAGGAGACCCTTGACATCAAGCGGGGCAATGTCCATAACAGCAGAGACCCATTGCCTAGCTTTGGTGTGGAAGGAATGCAACGTAGCCTTCCTGAACTCATAGTTATCCGACAATTGAATACGCACAGTACCTCTGGGGGACACAAAAGTTGACGTCCAGCCGAACTCATCCAATTCCCCTTCGAGACAGGACGACCACATCACTGTCAGCAGTTCAAGGAGCGTGAAAAGTGAATGTGTCTCGCATAAAGCAGTTGGGGCCTCGGCGATTATCTTGTCGGCGCACGCATGTGCGACATCCTGTACTCTTGATATGCGATGACAGCATGCAATGAATATCTCTGCCAATTGCTTTGACAGACATTGGGCTGAGAAGTTCTCATGTCGGCCCCACAGGCTCTTGTTGAGATACATTGATACGATCTTGTCCGCGACAGCCTTCATGCAAGTGCCCATTTCGGACGTATTCACAGCTGGATCGAGGAAATAGTTAAAGATCTTAGTGCACTCGCCAGAAGACGCCCGCAAAGTTTCAATCAACAAGGTAGCGTTCAGGAAAACCGCCTTCGGGTAACTCAATTTTTTGATTTCTGTCTCCCGACCAGGGAGCTCACTGGTAAGCAGCCTTTTCTGCTCCGCAATCTGGTAAGGACACATGCCCCTGCGAAGAACAGGGTTCAGTTCTACATCGCTCTCTAGCACTCCCGCACGCTCTTGGGAAACCAAGGGAGGGGAGCGCTCGGCTAGGGCCCGAAGCTCAGAGAGGCAGCTCTGTCCGACTTTCGAACTGATCGATATCCCATGAACGGCAATATTGAACCACGCATCGCGGAACATGGACTGAATGTCCTCGTCTAGATCCTGGATATCAGGCAGGTTTCTCGAGCCATCGTCAAAAGCAACCAGTAAAGCGAGTGGTTTTATGAAAGGTTTAACTTCATCCACTGACAGTACGACATCCTTCTGTCGATCGTGCTCCAGGTCAGTACTGTCACCTTTATTTATGATGTTTTCGAGCAAGTGGGTCAGATAGGCGCGGTAAAGCGTAGAGGTTGGATCGAGATTCACAGATAGATAAGCCCTAGCATTTTGAACGGCGTCCATGATAATGTTCTGGCCCTTGGAGTATCCTTCACGGTAGAGACGGGTATAGAATTTAAGGAGAAGTTGGAATTCAGTTTGGCCGCTGGTGAGAGCCAATACTGAAGTCTCCTCGATTATTGAAGCATCAATCACCATGCTGGTCTTCCCAATCTTTTGCAAAAGCATTGATTGAGCCAACGCAGAGATCTTCTCATCCCCGCAGTTAGCAGCGACCTTCACAATAGCATGTGTGACATTTCGCTGTGCCAGTGTACTTTCCTCTCCGCCTTGGAAGGAAAGAGAGATGTGACTGCCGTCCGCCGGCTGGAGGAAAGAAAAGTTAGTCCCCTGGTTCCCGGTTTCTCCGCCAGATGTCGACGGAATCTGGTATCCCTTGTCACTGTTCGGTCCCGCACTCAGTACGTTACCCAAAGAGTATAGGGTTGTGATAACAGCGTCTTGAGACATGAGACTGAGAGTCTGGGCAAGGCACTTTGCAGCCACGTCAACAGTAGGGCCAGTAGCGCCGCCCTGAACGATAAACCGGACAAGCAAGCGGCTAGAGTTGGATGCAGTAGACGGGAAGTATTTTGCAAGTATTGCTATGCTCATCAGGGTCGCCGTAGCCAACTGGAGGTTGCCCATCTGATTCGGATCTGCCAGGGCATCTTCTAGCCAAGGGAAGAGTGTGTCTGTGTCTACCAGTCCCTCGTCGCCGATTACGCAACTGAGGAAGCCAACAATTGCATGAGCTTTGACCGAGAAGGCCAGGTGTTGTTGCCAGGCTGAACTGAGCTTCAGATAGTCAGACCCATCATCAAGAAGACGAATCTCTTCCATAATGGCGTCAGCCAGGTACTCAAACAGAGCATGCTCAGCACCATCTGGCTTGCCCGTAACGCTGGCTTCTCCGAGATACTTGTCTAGAAGTTTATCATCGGTAAGGCTATGCTCATTAATCATGACCGACGCTGCACAATCTTTGATAAACCGCATCAGACTCTGCTGCAGGAGCATGGAACCCAAGGGCCGATTGTGTGCCGCATAACGGCGAGCATATCGTCTCCAGTCTCGCAATCCCCGGGCTGGCGTGATTGAATTACGCAAGGAAGATGAAGCAGCTTCAACTGCGACCATGAATCCCTCCGAAAATATGTCTCGCACGCATCGGACCAGTTCCAACTTGCCGGCGGCTGACCAGAAATGAGAATAAGTCGCTGATGCGTCCAGAAATCCCACCAAAGAGACGGCAATTGACATTATATCTGCATACTCGCGTAGGAATTCCCGGTCATCGACCGGGGCAGCCTGCTTCGATAGTGGCACCAAAGCATTCACAGCTCGAGAACACTGATCAATATAACTATACACACTGTTCTCCACGGTGTTCCTCAGGGTCGGGTAGTTCAGACCCAGAATCAGGAGGGCCGTCGTCAGTTGCTGCGTCAAGGTCTCCCATGGAGACGGCTTGATTCCGTGCAGGAATGGCGAAGGGCGAAAGAGCTGGACATGCGATTCGGGGAGGTATTTGGATAGCTGCGAAACCAGTCGTTCTGCGTGGGTGACATTTGAAACGGAAGGAGAGGCTTTACAGACAGCCAGAAGGATGTCTAGTTCTCGAATGCTCTATTCATCGTTAGCCCCGATCGCAACGGCTCAGGCTTTCCTGGAGGATGGTAACTGTACCATTGGCGTCCGCGACGTCGCGGCATGGTCTTTAAGAGGGCCGTCAATAACCTCAGCTCGGGGCGCATGGCGCTGGTATGGCTTCAACAATCGATTGATGTCCTCTTCTCCATCGTACTCTGGAGACTTCACAGCAAGCGCTGCGAGCTTATCGAAAGCGGAACGACGAACACTTGTGGAGAAACTGGTCCATTGCAACCGTCAGCGGTGCAACTTGTCCATCCAGGTCATTAGGGGGTCATACACGTCCATTGCGGGTATGCGTGAGGCTCCCCGCCAACAATCAAACGGGTCTGCTCAGCATAGATTGTCCAGAAAACCAAGCGTGCTGGCACGAGATATGTAGTGAGTGGGAGAAGGTTGAACCTCCTGAATTGACTTCCAAGCCGAGGTCGAGATCCAAATCCAGCACAAGGCACCAACTGTTCGGGAAGGCAGCGCCCTAAGGCCGACGGCGTTCATGTGTTGCTCCCCCCGTTTTCTCCGTACAGTAAGTACTAAGTAGAGTAACTAGTCAATCTAACTATCTACGTTACTCTATTTTTGCTCCATTCGTTAGCTCCAGTGGACCCATTAATATTAATGTTGGCAAGCCGCGGACCCGTCGCGTAATTGTTAACTACCGCGGAGAAGATCAATTAATATTATCAGATTCAAAGAAAATGCTGCAACCAACAATTTAACTGGCTATCTACACCGCACAGACTGCCTGGCTCTCTTTTCCGCCGCAAGTAGCCTGAGGCTCCGGCTGAAGCCTGTTGATCTCACGAACTTCCCGTCTAATATCGAGGGAGAGGATGGCGCCTCAAAATGAGAAAAGCAGTTTGAAGCGTGGACGGGTATACCAGTCTCCGCCGCCCAGATTTCTACCTTTCTTTCGAGGCTTCTACTAACAGGTTTGTTGTGCTCAGGTCAGCGTCGACAATGAGACGCAAGATCAGAAGAAGCCGCGCCGCTCCCAACGAATCTCCTCGCAAACACAGGCCCAAGCTCCTCCGATCAAGGATTACCTGCCCACGCCAGTGACCCAGCAGGCGACTACTGCTACCGATATTGATCATGAGCTCACAGCTACACCTCCGGAGAGACGCTCTAGCCAGTTGCGTCAACACACACCAACCTCACCGGAGCGGCAGCAATCTTACTCCTCGCCGCCGGGAGACACACAGGCCTTTTCTCAGTTCGTCTATCCTCCCAGAGCCTTTGCGGAGGACGTGGAAGATGAAGCAGCTGAGGGAGTATGGGGGTATCTGCTTCCGCTCGATGACAAAGTCGGCGAAGCTCTCGTGCTGAGAAAGAGAGAGGGTTGTCACGAACAGAAGAACGAGAAGGACGCTTCGTCCGACAAAAAGAACGGACGAGCTAGCCAGAAACAAAGCAAGGGTCAGAAAACTGGCCGGGAAAAGAGTTATCCTCCTAGTGGCTATCTTATTGGACGTCATCCAGAGTGCGGTACGTGTAGAGGCTCCCCTTTCATATACACCTATGTGGCTGACATTGAGACTGCAGATCTTGTGCTCAATATTCCTACGATTTCTAATCGCCACTGCCTGATATTCAATGAAAACAAGAAAGGTCATGTCGTTGCGATTCTGGAAGACCTATCCAGTAACGGTACTTTCGTCAACGAAGCCATCGTAGGCAGAAACAAGCAGCGGGAGCTCGAGGACGGTGACGAAGTCACGATCTTGGATGAAGCTCGCTTCGTTTTCCGGTACCCGCGGACTCGGGTCACAAATGGATTTCGTCAGCAGTACCGTATCCTTCAGCAACTTGGGAAAGGCCATTTCGCTACTGTGTATCTCTGTGCAGAACGGGCCACCGGAGACGAGTATGCTGTCAAGGTGTTTGAGAGACGTTCGGGGGACTCACAAAGGTCCCAGTCGGAAGCTCTGCTGCAAGAGATCGCTCTCCTCAAGAGTGTTAACCATCCAAATCTTTTATGCCTGAAGGACACCTTCGACGAAAATGACGGGGTCTACCTTGTCCTCGAACTTGCGCCTGAAGGCGAGCTATTCAACTTGATAGTTGCAAAGCAAAAGTTGACGGAGGATGAGACTCGAAAGGTCTTTACTCAACTCTTCCATGGCGTGAAATATTTGGTGAGGCGCTCCTCTGAAAACGATCCCGTTGAGCTCTTCGCTAATCCCTAGCTTGCAGCATGATCGCGGAATTGTCCATCGAGACATCAAACCCGAGAACATCTTGCTTATGGACAAAGACCTAACCGTGAAACTGGGCGACTTCGGCCTTGCTAAGATCATCGGTGAAGATTCGTTTACTACAACCCTGTGAGTGACCCTGTCCTTTGACAACGATAGCAACGATGCACTGACATTGTCCACCTGTAGATGTGGAACACCAAGCTGTAAGTGAAGCTGATACCTACTAAACGCGTCTACAGTGACCCGTGTTGACTCTTAGCAGATGTTGCCCCCGAGATTCTGGAGGAAACACGTCGCCGGAGATACACCAGGGCCGTGGATATCTGGTCACTTGGAGTCGTCCTCTACATCTGCCTGTGTGGATTCCCTCCTTTCTCAGATGAACTCTACACGCGGGAGAACCCCTACACATTGGCTCAGCAGATTAAAATGGGCCGATTCGATTATCCCTCGCCCTATTGGGATTCAGTGGGAGACCCGGCCCTGGATCTCATTGACCGGATGCTCACTGTTGACGTCGAAAAGAGAATCACAGTTGATGAGTGCCTTCAGCATCCGTGGCTCACCAACACATATCCCAGTACTGCCGACAGTACTGATGGACTCACTGGAGCCTTAGGTCAATTGGACTTCTCGAAGCGCAAAGTTGAGAGAGAACGTACGCTTCTAAGCAGCGTCAATGATGTCGACGTCAGCGAACACATTGAAGACAATGGCGCGCGTGTGAAGGTCTTCCATAAGAACGACGCGGGTCGAAAAGTGTGCAACCAACCCATTAAGGACAAGAAGCAGCGGGAACTATCCCCCAGAGCCAACCGTGACCCAAAGGACTTTGCTAACATTGGAGATCGCGGTGATCCGGTTTTGTTCTCAGACGATCCCGGCAGTCGCTACGCGCGAGATGGAGCCAAGAACGGGAGAAAGAAATGAACTACCGCCGTGGACGGTCTTCTTCAGTTTTGCGCTGGTTGGAATTTTTATGGAGCGGTCCTTGGCGTAGCGCAACAGCTCTCGTGTTAGTTGTTTCCTTTTTTTATTCTTTACCTCCCTGGGTTTTGTTGGGTGCCGACGGTTGGATTGCAATTGCATGCCAGCTCAATAGATGCACGAAAAGGTCATGAAAACTAGAAATGCTTCGGGCCTCTTCTTTTTTATCTCTTATCTCTAATGAGGCCATTGTCTGGAAGTCGCAGTTTTCATACGGTTATGTTGTTGGGCTTATTGTTCAAAAGCATTCGCTACAGCTTTAGCAGGAAAACTGTTCTCTTACATGCAGTCGAGGGACTCTTTGCATATTTACGCCAGTGGCTTTTGTACAGTAATACTCCGTACTATCAAATAGGATAACTAGCAACTATTGCTGGATTCGACGAGTCATTGCACGATGAAGGATAGGCAGTCAGTTAGTTCTCACGCGGAAGCGCACTGGCGGCATTAGTCTCTCGCCCATCTGATCCACCTGGTCTCAAACCTTTCGAAAATTATGCTGCGATTCAGTCAGCATAATTTTCGTACAGAGCCACCTATACAAAAGATCAGGAGATGACCGAGGTCGAGTACAGTAGGAGATATTTTACGAAGGCGCAAATTTTCAAGAGCAAAAGAAACTAGATTCTTAGTTTTTGATTCTTCATTTGGTCCCTTTTGTTTATTGTTATTATCCAACCAAGAATGGTTAAGATAATTAACTATTAACTAGTTAGATGGATGTTCTTTGTGATGACCAAGTGATCCTCACCGCCCGGAGTGGCGTGATGGCCAAGATTGCAGCGTCTCTGATTTGTTTCCCCCTGTGAATTTGTTCGTTTCCAGGGGCGCGCCAGTGAGCGACAAGATCCAGCTCAACTAAGTGCGAATTATCCTAGGTTGACACCCGCCCGTGCGGACAACCCGTGGAACATCTAAAGGGTGTCGTTCTGTACCCCATACCGGGAATAGCAAGGCGTGCTCTGCTGGACTCTACCCTATCTTTCTGCCGCGCGCCTTCAATTCTTCCTTAAGTCGACTTCGTCCCTATCACCCTCATCCAGGTCTATCTCTTGGTACGCCTTTCTTCCCTTCTCCTTGTGCCCTCACCTGTCTCTTCCGCGACCAGTGGCGCAACGATGGGGTTGCTCTCCGCTGTGCTCGACAAGTTCTGCGAGCAGTGCTCGTCCCAGTCCCTCTGGGTTCTGGGCGGCATCGGTTTGGTGTCCTTTGTGGCCCTCTCCGTGCTGGTGAACGTCGCGCTCCAGATCTTCTTCAAGAACCCCAATGAGCCTCCAGTGGTCTTTCATTGGTTTCCTATTATCGGCAGCACGGTCAGCTATGGCATTGACCCTTTCAAGTTCTTCTTCAGCTGCCGTGAAAAGGTAGGCCAGAATCCCCCCAAACTGCCCCAACCCATCTCTGACTCGGCTCCTTGCAACAGTACGGCGACATCTTCACGTTCATACTGCTTGGAAAGAAAACGACGGTTTTTCTAGGGACCAAGGGCAATGACTTCATCCTCAATGGCAAGCTCAAGGACGTCTGCGCTGAGGAAGTCTACTCGCCACTTACGACGCCTGTGTTCGGAAAGGATGTCGTATACGACTGCCCCAACTCGAAGCTCATGGAGCAGAAGAAGGTACGCGATAGATAACCCACATGGACTGCGCATCCTTGCTCACAGTTATTCAGTTCGTCAAGTATGGTCTTACCACGGAGGCCCTTCGATCCTACGTGCCTCTGATTGTTCAGGAGGTCGAAGATTTCGTCAAGACGTCTCCTGCATTCCAGGGTGACAAGGGCATTTTCGATGTCTGCAAGACTGTTGCTGAGATCACGATCTACACCGCTTCGCGCTCGCTGCAGGGAAAGGAGGTTCGCAGCAAATTCGACTCTACGTTTGCCGAGCTTTATCACGATCTCGACATGGGCTTTGCTCCCATTAACTTCATTCTCCCCTGGGCACCTTTGCCCCACAACCGCAAGCGTGATGCTGCCCACAAGAAGTTGACCGAGACCTACATGGAGATCATCAAAAATCGTCGCAAGCCCGACAGCAAGAAGGACTCTGAGGATATGGTGTGGAACCTGATGTCCTGTGTGTACAAGAATGGCCAGCCAATTCCCGACCGTGAGATCGCTCATATGATGATCGCGCTTTTGATGGCTGGTCAGCATTCGTCTTCCTCTACCTTGTCCTGGATCGTCCTCAATCTTGCTTTGAAGCCAGAGATCACGGAGGAGCTTTACCAGGAACAGATCCGCGTGCTTGGCTCTGACCTTCCTCCTTTGACGTACGAAAACCTTCAGAAGCTCGATCTGCAAGCAAAGGTCATCAAGGAAACTCTACGTATCCATGCCCCCATTCACTCAATCATTCGTGCCGTTAAGAATCCCATGCCCGTGGAAGGAACTTCATACGTGATCCCCACCTCGCACAATGTCCTCTCCTCTCCTGGTGTCACGTCGAGGACGCCTGAATTCTTCCCGAATCCTCTGGATTGGAACCCTCATCGTTGGGATGATGAGACCCAGGCTCCTACCGACAAGGAAGACGAAGAGCAAATCGACTACGGCTACGGTCTCGTCAGCAAGGGTACTAGCAGCCCCTACCTTCCTTTCGGCGCAGGACGACACAGATGCATTGGCGAGCAGTTCGCCTACCTGCAGCTCGGTACTATTACGGCTACGCTGGTGAGAATGTTCAAGTTCAGGAACCTGCCAGGAGTCAACACTATCCCAGACACGGATTTCTCGGTAAGCACTCGCAAATCTGCGACCACTCCTTGCCCTGACCAGTGACTAATCTCTCTTTTAGTCCTTGTTCTCGAAGCCTCTCGGCCAGTCGAAAGTGCAGTTTGAGAAGCGTCAACTGTCCGAAAAAGCATAGAAACCTCACGAGTCAGTATTATGTTAAGCTTCCGTTCCTCCCTGTGCGAGGGAGTGGCCCTTTAATTCTTGCCATGCCTGTCTATTCTTCAGCTGTGTCTGGGACGAAGGGGAGTTGCACAAGTCGTTGCTGATGCCATCATGCCATCCACGAGATCTGGTCTTCATCGCGTTTATATGTGCTTCTGATCACTTATTCTTCTTTTGCCGAACTGGCTCCAGTCCAGATCCCATCTTATGTCCGTATTTTTTTTAATTAATCGCGAACGTTACGAGATACTCCGGGTTGCGGCATCCCACCCTGTTCTACGTGATTTATCTAACGTCACGATTCGGCCGCCGAGATACCATTACGGAGATCTCGCCAAAGCTTTTGTGTATACAGAAATCAAAATGTTGATAAACCGAAGAGATGAAAAGGGAAGCATGTCACAGGATTGAACAAGAGCACTATAGATAGTCTGTACAAGTCATAATAGAATACATGTGGTGTCTTCAGCCCTACTCCGCGGTAGGGAGGGAGAGAAAAAGATCGATAAAAGCCAGTTAAGCGCCGTCATATGTAGTTTGTGGTGTACTTCTAAGCGGTGCTCTCTTTCCTCTCCTGGCTTCTCTTCTTTGCCCGGACTTCCGCACGTCTTCGCTCACCGCCATCAACCTTGTGTCCCTGCTTGTCTTCCCACATTCCCTCCTGGACCTGGATCAAGGCCGCCGAACCGTTCGTTCCCTTGATGGGCTTCAAGAACGGGCCCTTGATCATCGTCCCGCGGTGGATCTTCATCTTGGCGAACTTCTTCAGTGGCTTCGAGGCTTCATGCTTGTATTCGGTTGCGTCCGGGAGGAGATTGACGATAGCCCTCTTCGTGAACGGAGACAGGGTCGCAGAGGCCGTAACGGCAGCGGCAGCACCATCCGCGCTATCCTTGGAAGAACTAGCATTGTTCACGTCCTGTTCCCCCTGAGGCACTTCAACAACACGTAGCTGTGCCACGCCATCAACCACGTTCTCCAGATCTCCACCTGGACCGTAGATTCCGTTTCTGAACCTCTCGCGTTGTCGTAGAAGGTATCGTCGCTGACGCGCGGGCTCGATTCCCAACTCTCGCAGTTCCGAGGATGAAAGTGTGAATAATTGCTCCCAGGACGTAAGCTTGCTTGCGTGCTTGGACATGTCACGCCCGATCAGGGTGAGGAAGGTCGGCACATCAGGGACGAAAGGGGTCGGTGATGGCACAGGGCGAGGAGCTGCATTCTTGTGCAGGCAGCGGATGCATTGCTGAGTGATACTCAGGGGATTGGCGAAGCGTGATGAGAGGAGAGCGAGGCGTGGGTTGCGCATCGTCGCCATGGTTGTAGGAAGAAAGCGGTCGTCCTGAACGGTTCCAGGTGGGAACAAAGGGGTATCCGGTGAGGAAAATTATGAGAAATTTGAACGCAATTGGATTTTATACATTCAGTAATAACAGAATGAGTGAGAATTCAGAGACACTTGCCGTATTGCAGGCGGGGATACCGCGCGGAGGGTTGGTCAGGGAAATTTCGAGGCTGCGGAGTTTACGATCCAGAGCTTGCGGTTGACCGGGATTAATGATAGTCCGTGAGCTGTTGACCTCCGAGATTCCGCAAGTCGGTCTCTTGCATACTGGAAGTGCATGAGACACCAAAACAAAAGGTATTTTTTTCTCGTGACAGATTTAATCGACGGTTTGGAAAGCTGTCTATGCCCTGGCTAGCTCCCTCAGACGGGCTACAGAGTCTGGTGCCATAGGTACGGCCACGCGCACAAGCTAGCTCTCCTTTCCGGTTCGCAGATTGGCCTTGCTAAGCAACTATGGCTGTGTCTCCCCTCGTTCCCCGTTCACCTTCCGTGGGGACTACTTCAAATACTGTTTCCTCAAAGGCCAAGAGCTTGGCCGCTGGTTTTACGTTCAAGCAGGAAAATAAGCAGGAAAAGGCCGAATCGTCATCTGCGCCACCCGCCGCGGAGGGGGAGCTCGCAGAGCAGTTGAACGAAGATGTCAGACGAAAATACGTAAAAGGTATAGCAACGCATATATGTTAACATGAATATCTTGGGGTTAGAATGGGGCTAATATGAGCGTAAAAGATAAAAAGCTGGGTGAGGGTACTTATGCTATTGTGTACCTTGCACATCTACGAACCGATCCGTCCTCCCTTTTTGCTATCAAGAAGATCAAGGTCAACACCGAATACAAGGATGGGCTGTCCATGGACGCCATTCGCGAAGTGAAATATCTCCAGGAATTGTCTCACGCCAACATCATTGCACTCCATGACGTCTTCTCGTCGAAAGACCAGAACTTGAACCTCGTCCTAGAATTCCTGCCTCTCGGTGATCTCGAGATGCTCATTAAGGACCAGAATATACAATATGGAGCTGGAGATGTGAAGGCATGGATGGGCATGCTTTGCAGAGCCGTGTGGTTCTGCCATGAGAATTTCGTGCTGCATCGAGATATCAAGCCGAACAACTTGTTGATTGCCTCTGATGGAGAGGTCAAATTGGCAGATTTTGGTCTGGCGAGGTCTTTCGCCGACCCATACCTGAATATGACGCATCAAGTGATAACCCGATGGTACCGACCGCCTGAGCTCCTATACGGAGCGCGACAGTACTCAGGTGCAGTGGACATCTGGTCCGTCGGGATGGTCTTTGCGGAGCTGCTTATCCGTGTCCCGTTTGTTGCTGGAAACTCCGATATGGATCAGATAACAAAAATATGCGAGGCTTTCGGCACTCCCACGGAGGACAACTGGCCTGGTGTCACAAAGCTTCCTAACTATGTGCCTGTGGACAAAAACTATATCGTACCAGTCAGAGGTCGAGACTTCTACCAGCAGCAGTTTCCTACCGCCGGTCCTGTAGGAGCCGATCTCTTGATGTCGATGTGTCAGTTGGATCCCAGAAAGCGAAGTACGGCACGACAGATCCTTGAACATAGGTGGTGGTTCACTGAGCCCAAGCCGACAAAGAAAGAAGACCTTCCGAAGAAGTCAGGTGGCAGTAAGAAAATGGGTGAAGATTTGAGCAGGGCCGGTGCTGAGAGAATCGACGATAGTCGGTTCAAGAATGCTGCAAGACAATTGGATTTCGGTGCGATGAAGTGAGCAAGCCCAACGCCTGACCAGAACGAATAATGGCCTGCTTTTGGAATATCATTACACAAGTTTGGGGGCAAGATGGGACGCGTCGAGCACGCACGTATGTTCTCCGGCTCCCCGCCCCGGAATGGTAATTCTCAGTTGGGGTCCCCTCGACTTTTCAGTTCGATGACATGACGCCCTAACTTCCACTGTATCATATCGGTGGAATTGTCTATAAACACTCCGTTGAGAAACGAGTGCTTCGTATACGTCTCTCGTGCATTGATGACACTTGCCAGCTGGAGCGGAGGATGCACGGTGCGAGATACCCATCTGTCAAGAAGTTGCTCTTTCCTACCCTGCAGTTGGGGGCTCTTTCGATAGGTCCACATGATCCATGCCATAACTTGGTGGAGGAGCTGATGATCAAGATGGGAGGCCGGAGCCGTTCAAGGGCTCTTCGGTTGCTCGATGAGGCGGGAAAGTAAAAGAACCATGGTGAAGTCAGATAGTGGCCATTCTAAAGTCACTGGTCTAGATCTTGTTAGTGACGATCAAAATATATTATAAGCAATCTCAAATGGAAGATCCGGATGATAATCTCAACGGAAAAGTGACCAATTATCCATGCGTAATGATCAACGTAGTCAAATTAGAAATACGTAGTACGTTTCTACGGGGTTGCGGGGGATTCAAACGGCCAGCTCTGGAGTAATTTCTGACGTTGTACAGAGTACAAGAAAGATCCGATTATCACGGGCAGTCCTCGGATATATTACGGCGTTTGGCCACTTGTATATTTCCACTGCTGCTCCTGGCTAATAATATGATACTGCGAATTTGAAAGAACTAAGAATCCCCTATTTTGTACGGTAACCCCCTGGAGCTTTAGACACATGAAACATGATCCATAATTTCGGGTCATGGCCGTCGTCCTACGCCGATTCCAGCGTAATTAACTAACAGATAAGTTAATTTCGTTCTAACGAAGATTTCCCGCTCGCTTGTAGCCCTGGATACCGTGGACTGATGGGTCCTGGCCGCACAGGACACATCATACCCATAGCTGCAATTCCGGGGGAGCCCACGGCTTTAATGCATTCTTGCCTGGTAGTGGTTAATAATAATAAGCGTCCGAGACGGAGAAATGATCATGCTGCGTGTCAACTAATTTATCTTTTCCCCATCGGACATCCCTATGGTCCCTGATAATTAATATGGGTCGATAACTACTCCGTACATATGCTCCGTTCTCCATACCCTAGTCGAACCCGAGCTATGTAGGAGGAACTGTTAACCGTATCTAGGCCCCGATAATAATAGTGACCTTCCTTGAAGATGGTGATGCTAATTAATCAAGGACATTCATTTATTATTGTGCCTGCCGCTCACCTAAAAAAAGCACCGGCAAAGCCAGCATGACAACCCTGAACAAGAAGGGCAACCCTTGCATCGATGCCAGTGGTAGAACCTGAGGAGTCATAATAATAATGCCGAAGCCATGACTTTTGCCCTCTTCCCGACGTTCCGGGACCCAATCAGTGCTTTTCAAGACTCCGCAAGACACCTGAGGAGAATTTCGCGATAGCTTCATGACCGTTGACAGTTTAGTCCCCGAACGAACGTTCAAAACGGCGCCCCAGCACAAAAGAGAGAGTCAAGTCTGGTATATACGGACTTTCTCACGTTTTAATTCCCGTTATCAGCTAAATCACATCATCATTAACCAGGACACATGGAGTTGGCAGTACACAAACTGGTTACCAAATCCACTACTATTCTCCCGCAAGGAAGAGCCAAAGGAGGCCGTGCCGCAGAAAGCCCCCTTTCCTATCATGCAGATGAGGAATGAAGAGAGATGGTACCCAACCACAGGGCACACTGTGAGAGGGAGACTTTGACACTAAATCTCACCGTTCCCAGGAACTCTGGCGAACACTAGAGACGCTATGGCGGCCCGTCTCAGCGCCAGGCACGTTAAGTAGGTTTTGCCTCGTCCACTGCCCCTTTTCCGCTCCAGAGTCTGCAACCCTGCATGCAATAATACATACAAACAATGTAGTGTCCGCGTCGGAAAAGAGCCCAGGTCGCTATGACCGTGCCCGATCTGTAGCGAATAATGTCTTGCGGCGGCCATAGCTTGCTTTGGCCCTTTCTCTCCGGTGTGATAAGTGGGCTGGCCGGTTTGCCCAAAAAGAACCGTGGAGGCTGAGAGATCATCCAGAGTAGATCACTGATCAATCAATAATAACATGCGAATGCCTCGAAGACTCGAGGCAATAGTTGGCACAGGCTTCCTCGAGCAAATCGGCCAAAGATCGCCCCCGCGCCGGCCTCATTTTTTCGCTCTCTAGACTCTAGTTGATGAGAGAGATTCACAATAATCATGATGATAACTAACCGTGATGAGACGCAGATGGTAATAACCGCGTGTATTGTATGACCTGTCAAAGGTGGCATATCTAGCTGGTAGTAAAACAGACTAAATTCACCTAGTCTCTACAGACGCATAACTCAACGGCGGTTCTCCTTGCGCTGCCGTGACGCTCCCTGGTCTAGGCTGGCTGCTCTCGGGGATCTGCCATCGATTTGATCCCAGGGTCCCGCGTCCACTCTCTCACCTCGCCATCTTCCACTTCTTGTGTGCGAAGTCCTCACACACTGGCGTCTGTCTCTCTGGAGAGAGTGAGAAAGAGCGACAGAGAACGCCTAGGCGCATACGCTTACATCAACTAGAAACGACTGTTTGATCTTATTGCGCTTCTACTTTCTCTCTCTCTCTCTCTCGCTGCGACTCAGCCGTACGTGCCGCTCCACCGGGTGCTATTGTTGCAGAAAAGTAAACGCTGCCTTTTGTGTGTGTTTTTTCTCAGGGACATTCCTCTGAGATCGCTTCTGGTGGAGTCCCATAGCTAGGCTTCTGCGGCGTGTGACTTTGCTCTCGAAGAAGCTTCTAGCGGTTGTGTTTTCTTGTTTCACGATCAAGCAGTGTTGAGAGGCTTGGTGGACCAGTAAGTAAGTCCTCGCTTCTTTTTTCCTCAGATCGAGTATCTTCGACGTGGCCCTGAAACTCTCAACCCGCATTTTCCCACGTGTGTGTGTGTGGGATCTGCTTTGCATGTTGATGTTTTATCATCACCTCCATTGCGGTTGGGCGTTGTAAACATATGCGCCCGAATGACTTCACTGCAGATGGACCTTATACTAATCGGTTTTCTCTGATCCAGGAACGAGGAGTCCTTCTCAGGTCATCGCGTTCCGTGCACGAGCTACTGGTACGAATATTTCCCCACGCGTGGCCAGCAACCTCAAGTTACGATACTTCTCCATTTGCGCCTCGAACCTTGCATGTCGCTGGCAGACTACATACAACTCAAACAGAGATATCGGTCCCGCGTATGGCCACTTCGTCCGGAGACTGGTCTTGTTGAGTCTTAACCATTCTGAACGTACAGAGGGATCCGCATTGAGATTTAGAAGACATGGCGTCAACCTCGGCTCTACCGCAGCGTCCCCGTGCGACGAACAACCCACCAACTTCAATACCGAGCCAGAAAGCGAGAAAGAGTCTACCGGTACCCTCAGGAGGGTCAAGGGTGCCATCACCCACGCCTTCAAAGCTACGGACGCCTGCGTCTCCTCGACCCCAGCTTGCCAAATCTAGTCAGTCGAGCTCAACGACCGACATTCCCAGTCTGAGGTCGACCTCAGCGGGACGCACTCCCAGCAGTCCTGACAAGACACTGCGGAGGACGATTAGCATCGCGGCGTTCCCTCAGCCCCCCAAAGCTGGCAGTACCCGTCCTTCCCCGTCTTCGTCTTTCTCCGGTATTCCTCCGAAATCCGCTACGCCTGATCTGAAATCCAGCGCTTCATCGATTACTTCGAAGTCGAAGAAACTTTCCAGGCTGAGCACTGGCACTACCAGCAGCTACCGCAGTTCCAAGACTCCATCTCTACTAGGACTCGGCGCTGCCAGCGTGGATCCCGAGGGCCAATTCAACATTCCATCACCGCCACAGAGCCGGAGCTCGTCTGCGCAAGGCTCGTATTCCACTAGTGCGACAACATTTGACGATGCTGACGAGGCTGGCGGGAACTCGAAGGGGACTGGTAAAGCTAAAGATGCGAAAGGCAATGTGCTTGTCAGTGTCCGAGTTCGGCCTGACGCGGGCAATTCCGACGCTTCGAAACCGGATGGAGAGTGGATGGTGGATGGACGGAGGGCTCTAATCTCTTTCAGAGGCAAGGAAGCCGGTGACTACTATTACGGTAAGGGCCAATCCAATCCAATCAATATACCGTTGTTGAGCGGAGAGCTGAGCTAATTTGAATTCTTCCTCAAGATAATGTATTCACCACCCACGACAACAATGCCAAGGTATACGATGCCGCAGCGAAGCGTCTCGTACGGAGAGTCATGGAAGGTTACCACGGAACGGTTTTCGCATACGGTATGACTGGAACGGGAAAGACCTTCTCTATGCAGGGAACAGCAACATCGCCTGGAGTAATCCCGCTGGCCATCACAGATATTTTCTCTTATATTAGGGAAACCCCACACAGGGAGTTCCTTCTGCGCGTTAGCTACCTGGAGATCTACAACGAAAAGATCCACGACTTGCTTTCTGCTTCCACCCAAAACGGCCCCGGAATCGCTCAACAGGAAGAAATCAAATTACGCGAAGACAGCAAACGAGGTGTATATGCTACTCCCCTAAAGGAGGAGATCGTGCAGAGCCCCACTCAATTGCTTCGAGTCATTGCTCGAGGTGATCATGCCAGAAGAGTTGCCAGCACTCAATTCAACGCTCGCAGTTCGCGCAGTCATGCCGTCGTCCAGATCGTTGTGGAAAGCAGAGAGCGAGCACCCCCAGGCAGTGCTTCGCACGATAAGCGCTCGGCAATTGTACCCGGTGGAGTAAGGGTATCAACGTTGAGTCTTATCGATCTGGCGGGTTCCGAGAGAGCCGCCGACAATAAGGAACGACGTCAAGAAGGTGCCCATATCAACAAGAGCTTGCTCACGCTTGGCACGGTTATCTCGAAGCTCTCTGAGACTAAGGACAAGAACGGGGCGGACCGAGATGGAAAACATCTGCCATATCGTGACAGTAAGCTGACCCGGCTGCTGCAACCTGCGTTGTCTGGAAACTCCTTGGTCAGTATCCTCTGTACGATCCAGCTAGGGTCAGCTGGCAGCGCAGCATCGGCGAACTCACACACGGGCGAGACGCTGAATACCATGAAATTCGCTGCTAGAGCCAAGAACAACATCGTCAGTCATGCGAAGAAGGCTGAGGAAGCGCTTGGGAGCTCTGGCGATGGTGGGAGCCGTGTCCTTCTGGAACGCTACCGCATGGAGATCCAGTCACTGCGCAGCCAACTCGAGGGCCAGGCTAAGGCCCAGGCTGAGAAAGAGCTTAAGATGGAGGAGAAGCAGCTGGAGAACGAAGCTCAGGTCCGTCACGAGGAACAGATGTTGGAGATGCAGCTGGCCAGGACGGCTTTGAAAGAGCGTATTGAGCATCTTAACCGCCTTATTCTCTCTTCGAAATCTACCGGTGTGAACAGTGGCACAATGTCTGCACTGGGTAGGCTGTCCAGGATGTCCAGCACCCTCAATGATGGCACCAGATCTCTACGTTCCTCTGTCAGCCAATCCACACTGGGTGCGCATTCATTGAATCGAACGGTATCCATGATGTCCTTCAACAGTGTCGATCGCTCGATCCGTGCTTCCTATCCCGGAGTGTCCTCTCCGAATGAGGACGATGAGGACACCATGGGCGAATTCGGGGATGGCACGGCTAGTCTCCAGATGCAAGTTAGTGCTCTACAAGCAGATCTTGCAGACAAGAACAGGTACATATCCACACTTGAAAGACGACTGCTGCAAGCAAGACGCTCTAGCCATTCGCGGACGTCTATGGGCCTCCAGCAGCAGATCAAATCTGGAAACGTGTCTGCGGATGATCCTGATGTTGTGAACCTGCTTCGTGAGAAGGATAATGAAATAGCTGAGCTACGGATTCAACTTGATGACAAGGATCGCATGCTTACTGCACTGCGGTCAGCGGCTCGCCAGCGAGATCTGGCTTGTATGACTCCTGATCTAATTGCGCCCGAAAACAGAACCATGCTGGTACGTCGGAGTACCGGGAGCAACAGTAGCTCCAAGACAGCGTCTGCAGTTCTTTGTGGTCCAGGTGATAACAACGATTCGTTAAAGACGTCCGAGAAGGAAAAAGCAAAAAAGAGAAGGAGTGTGGACGAAATGTCCCGTATGCTCGATGAGATGATCCAGGATCGGGTTGAGAGCGGCCAGCTAATAAAGGGTTCGCGTGGAAGTATGCGCGTTGCCAACGAGAGCCGACCAGTTTCGGCTTCAGCAACAACAATCCCGGGCTTGAATACGACCCCGACTCCGAAAGTGCCATTCCCAGACAGGCAGTCGACCTGAGCACGCAATCCATCTGCTACGGAGTCTGGTTTACGGAAAGGCGTACGTCTTGGAGGATTTGAGTGTTTACCTTGTCATTCTTGTTGCGTATTACTTGACCTCCGATCTCCTGATACCCACGTGTTCTTTTCCATAGCGTTTTTTTTTTATTTATTTATTGACGGCTTTTTATCTAATCGACTGTTTTCATGTGATCTTTATTCCCAGGCTGTCGTCATGACCGTTCTTGGTGGGATATGAGCAATGATTAGTGTCATAATTTGGCTATGTTCTCTGCCATAATTCGAACGATTGTATGTATAGTGTTTCGAATTTTGCCTATTCTCCTGTTTCCGAGTGTATAGTATAATATTAGCATGAGAGAGTGATGTGGTTGATCCATATGATGGCAGGAGTCTAATAATAATACTGTACATCAATTGTTCGAGTCTTGACAGACATTTTGTCGGCCTTGGATGCTGCTACAGCCTTCTCAGTCGCATAGGCGTATTGGACCTAGACTAGAACTTTGAACGAGTACCTCGGTGTACTGTAATACATAGTCAAGGATCCTTAAGTAGTTTCAAGGAGGAAAACAATCACCCAGATGGTAGCATGCAGTGCAACTTGAGTAAGCGCGAATTCAAATGACAACAGGCTCCGGAGATTTCTATGGTAGAGTACCCCCAGTCTGATGTTTCTCCCTGGACCCTGTCTATCTATCAAGTGGAGGTTTCAACTGCGCCCGATTTCCGGTCGACAGCCCGTTGGCGATCTCCCAGTGTTAATACCTGTCAGACCCTGAAACCGCCGTCTCGGGTCGCGCTCGAGCTAACAGCGAATAATGTAGGCCTCGCATGCCATCGTGAAGTGACATGGGCGATGAGTGATGAGGCGTGGGTGGCGTAGAGTATGTGGTGCTCTCTCTCCCTTTAGCTAGTACTTGGGCTTTCTCTCCACACTGACGCAGGCAAAAATGGAGTTGCACCCGGCATTTCGCACCTGGAAACTTCCGCCGTCGATGAAACATTTCGGCTTTCTCGAAACCCCTCCTGATCTTGTTATACTGTATGTACATTCAACACATGGCCCTTCTGTTCCAATCCTTGTATTCTTTTTCTTTTGACATCTGGTTGTCCCCTGGCTACTCAAAGTAGTCACAGGCCAAACGGCTCCCTGCCTTTGTTTTTTTCTTTTTACTTTTTAGCAGATGGACTAACTGTCAGTCGCGCTCTGGAGCGTCAAGATAGTGTTGACAATCCATCTCCCATTAATTTCTTTGGTACCATTGCACTGTTCCTTCATTACTGCTCCTGGACATGAGCGACCCACTCCAATTGCAGCTGAGAGACTAGACTACCTACTAAGTAAGTACTGGGTCTCTCTCTGATCGACATTGAGGACGAACGGGCTCGTGGGTTTGCTCGCTGTTCTCGCAGGATGACATCTTTTGCTTGATCCCTGCATCTTCTGGTATCTGAAGTGCATGTCAGACTCGGGGAGTCTCTGATATATACTTTTTCTGTTTATAAGATCGCCTCTTGCGATCCAGAGGTCAATTATCGTGTTTATCTCTTCGAGGGCAATCAGAAGAACCGCTCGTCTGATAAATGGCATGACGGCTCTGCTTTCTCGAGCCTAAGCAGTTTTGCTTCTCTCTCTCTCTCTCTATATATATACATACACACGCACAGAGAGACACATACTGCACTCTACGGGGAACGAAAAAAACGAAAACATGCTGCTATCGTCCCGTGAGCCCCCTTCGAGCTTGTCTCTTCGGAAGACGCCCACTCGAAGCACTTTTCCCGAGACATCTTCATCTCAGCATAATCTGCGAATACCTTTAGTCGACTCGCCTCTTCCGTCACCAGGGCTTCCATTTCTAGCAGCTCCTCCAAAGGGCAAGAAGTTCCAACCGCGATGGAACCGCAGAATTCGTCGATTGTTATTCTATATATCCGCCTTGATAGTCGTGTTCATCCTGATTAAGAGGGTTGTTGCGTTTCTTCTATCATCTCAGTTTGTGGACGTCGTCGATTTCGTTCCCACGGGTAGAGATGCGTATGAGATTGTTGGGACTGAGACGCTGCCCGAGCAGCCGATTCCAATCGCTATCACAGGCTTAGAAGGGAAGCCGAAATGGACAGTCTCGATCCCGCAGGATCTGGCTTTTCCACTTGCTCCTTCGGAATACGCTAGACTCTGCTCTCAATGCGAGGAGATCTCAAGAAGTGTCGCGGAGATGGCAGGGCGGAGTCCGCCAGGTCATTCTCACAGTTACTATCAGAAAGACCCGGGCTTCGTGGATATTTCCGACGCTGCTAAACAGGGCCTATTACCGCCGCTGGATGAAGGACAGCAGGAAGATACAGCCGTCGGTTCTCACTCGAACAACCAGGTCTGCAAGAAGAGTCTGACTTACGTATTGCAGAGCGAGGAGGCAGGACTTGGAAAGACCCTATGGGGCCTGTGGATGAGCTATGGTCTCGCTCAAAAGGAAGGACGATCTTTCTTTATCGATGATACGAATTGGGCGTATGGAAACTACACCTCGTATTTCCAACCGCCTCCAAAACCCGACTGTTTGCCCCCTCCTCCCAGAGAAAGAGTCCCTTGTCCTCATGAAGCACGCCATCTGGTTGTGTCGATGGCAACGGCGCCTTGGACATTTGGTGATAGCTTCCAGAAGCAGTTTACAGACCGCAGCAAGACAGGGGTCGAGCGTCACAGACACATCTTCTCTCTCCTTCGAGCAGGATATGAATCATTATTCAAACTAGCTGATGAAGATATGTCGTACTCGAAGAGTCGTTCCGACGAACTCAAATCTGCAGTGCAGTCTCACGGAGGCAAGCAGGTCGGAATCCACGTCCGCCGCGGTGATCTCCATCCACGGGAGTTCCAATATCAAGACTCCTACATACCCCTGGAGCAGTACAGAGAGGCAGCCGAAAGGATACTTGAAAGTTCACTGACTGCAACCCATAATAAACATTCTATCAACGAAGCGAGAACAGCTTCAAAATTGATCCTAGCCTCGGATGATCCAGACGTCTATGACAATACCGAGTTCTCAGGTGCTGAAAAGGCACAACATTTCATTTCTCTGGCAACTAAGAAAACGCTAGATCAAGCCTCGGCGTCCCAAGGCCAAGCGAAGAAATCTTCTATCGACGACAATATCGGATGGGAAGGCGGCTTTTTCAAAGATATGTTTTGGTCTCTGGGTTTGTCATACACCCGACGAGCAGGACCACCAGCTTCGAAGAGGCATCTAGGTCACTTCTTGCATCTGCAAGAGCACGTATCTGATTCGGAAAACAACCATCACGCGGCCGGGAATGATAACGCTCTCTATTTGCGGAAATTCATCGGTCGTGCCTATCTACTTGACCTGGCGGTGCTGGGTCAGACTGATATGGTGGTTTGCGGCGTCAGTAGCATGACATGTCGTCTGTTGGCTGTGATCTTGGGATGGGATAAGGCTATAAAAGAATCTGCGTGGCAGAATATCGATGGCGGTGGCCACTGGGACGGCATGCTGTGGTGAGAAGATTGTGCATCGAGTAAAGAGTCTATTTCTCTCCGTCGCCCAAATTAACAGTGATCGTTGCTATATATTTCTTCAGAATAGCTGCTTGTTGCTTTCTACAGGATTGGAGCATCTACTCATGGTTGTTTTTCTGAAGCGTGCATTGGAAGCGCCGTGTTTATTGTTATCTTATGCATACATGTATCTATCTATCTAACTAAAGGAGAATGTCACGAGAAACCATTATTGATAAGAACCGACCCTGCAAGCATGTCTCGCGCTTTCGACTTTTCAGAACTGGCAGCAGCAGCAGTGGGTACTGCGCTGTTAAGGGTCCAGCCTTTTCATAGCATTAATACTCTCGACTCAATATATGGGAAAGGTAACTTCTCATAACAAACGCCATGACCACTTAGGAAGGGCTTCCGATCTGTCAATCGACCTATACGCTCAGCCGCACCTGAAAACATGCTTTCTGGAATATAGTATCAGAGAAAATCTGGTTACTCTAAAATCTCCAGCTCTGAGACTCTGTCGGCGGAGAAGATGTCTCGGTATTCTTCCCATATCCGCTCCAACTCCTGGACGTATTTGGCATGCAGCTCGTCCACGTAGCGCTCATCCAGGGGCGCCCCCTTCCGTTGCTGAACCACGCGAATAGGCCTGCCAACAACGATATTCATTGGCCGTCGATAAGGCATCAGGCCCACGTCATAATTGAATACTCCCCGAGCGTGGAACAAGGGGATTGTAAATCCCATAGTCCGCTTGACCAGCATCTGCAATTTGTGTATGAGAGGGTGCTCGTCTGAGCGTACTTGATCATATAATTCGTTCTCCCCAAAGCTTAGGACGGGAACAAGATCCGCTCCTGTCCGGACTGCCAGCTTCACGAACCCCTTGCGGCTCTTCAAGACCAGACGCATAGTATGAGGTAGCGCATGAAGAGACTCCCGAGCCCCGCCTACCACGATCGTGATGGCACGGCCCATCCCTTCTCCATCAATGCCGCCTTTGGTCAGCAGGTTCTCGCACGACTCGCGGGAAACGCTCGCAAGTCCCATGCCGAGGACATACTCCCTGTAGAAGGGGATCCGGAAATTTGAATCCAGGGTAAGCAGTGTGTTCGTGATCCCCGGGAAAAGTTTAGAGAAGCCAAGAGCTTCTGTAGCAAAGGCAGAAAAGGCTCCGTGCGAGATGATGCCATGAGGATGATACCCAAATATGTACTTTCGAGTTGGCTCCAGGGGCACCGAGCGGTGCAGACGGGCAGGGAAATAGTTTGCGTACAGCGACCAAACAGGAAGCGAACGCAGAAAATTACTACGGCCACGCAAAGTCCCGGATGTGGCACCGTCAGCGAAAAGTAGAATGTATATCAAGTACGGGATGAGTAGAGGCCAGAACAAGGGTATGGCACACAGGAAGAAAAAAAGAGTCAAAAAGATAGGTATAGTTAGTGTATGGCAAAGGACGACGAACGTCTGAAGGCGCCGTTCTAGGCCGACATTCAGTGGCGCCCAGCGGATACTGCAGTCTGATCGTCAGCTCGAATGCCATGAAGCGAGGGGGGGTTAAAAGGGAAAAGCAGAGTTGACTCTTACCCATGGCTCTTTCCATTAGTGGTTCCAGACTGTTTTCCAGGCGCATTTCTGCTGTGCGGATCTTCAATTGTGATGGATCTGACCGCCTCTTTCTGAGGAGTTTCCGAAGGTGCTGCTAAGCCACCAGGGTCTCTACGAGACTCTGGAGCATGCTTCTCGCCGCTGTCGGGATGACGGGCGATACCGTCCGCTGTTGGGCCCTTTGTGACGTCTGACAACTGTCCGGGCTGACCCTCCAGCTGAGTGTCATTTCCTATACCGATAGTAGATGTAGCTTCTGAGGTTTCATCTACAGCTGCGACATCGCTGAATTTGGATGTCACATTGACACCTTCGCGGGCGCCTGAAGGCTCCGGAGGAAGGATATGAACTGAGGACATGGACGTGGTCGCGCGAGAGTTTTCATGTAGCGAGTACAATATCTAGCAGGCGATATACCTGGCAAAGGGGGTGTTGAGCTCGGTAAGGAGAACGATGTGGAACGTAGCGAGTCTAATAATCCGCAGCCATGTGCCCGGTAAGTACCGCGGCAGACTAGGTTATGACCGTAGGTGTAAGGGAGGAGGGCGAATGGCAAAACCTCCAATGTCAAATAAAGGACATAGAGAGTCCGCTGGGGGAGAAATCAATTATAAGCAGCAGAGAGTCAAGGAAAGAGCAGGGGAGAGGAGCGCAAGTGAGAGTTGTAACTAGTTCGTTGATTATTATTCTACTCGGAGTTGGATGACGTTGTTACACTCGGTTTACTCTACACCGCCTGCCTTCTCGGGCAGATCCCATATTTAGAAACTTCTATACCATATTATTTATATATATATATATATTTAGATTGATTTCACACTCCTACTCGTAGCGCGTATCTACTCCCTTTATTCTTCAATCTCTTGAATATCACTCTATACAATTCCTCACTGAGCCTGCAAAGACAAATGGCGGAGTGTGAGGGGCCAGAGGCTTTGATATCAACCCATGTGACAACTTTTTCAGATAAGATGGCAGATGCTCTATTGGTATCGAATTTCAATTGTATATCCAGCGGCCTGCCGCTGGAAATGCTGTGACGAAGATTGATTCGTCTATAGTAGGTCGGTATGTCCGTGATTAGATCAGGTGTTCAGGATTTGATCATAAATATCTGCCGTGACAATTAGATGATGCGAGCACATACGATATGGAAGGCAGGATGCAGCCAATTACCTCATTGAGCGATTTATCGTCCATAAGTGCCTTTTTCTTTTGCTGGATATGTCTGCTTCGGAAAATATGCCTTCCCATAGGAATGCGCTCCCTCGAGGTCGCGGGCGTTTCAGATCTTGAAGAAGTCTGGGACCCATTGGTCTCTGCATCCTTCGACTTGGAAGGCTTGGGGACTGCCTTTTGTTCTTCGTCGCCTTCTTGATTATCATCGGATTGATCGCTTCCACCACCGTGTTTCCGTTTCTTAGACTCTTTGCGCTTGCTCTTGGAAGACGACCGACTGTCTGCATCTGGCTTGACGTCGGAATCACCCTTCTTGGACTTTTTGGATTTCTTAGATTTCTTAGACTTCTTAGACTTTTCCTTTTCCGATTCTGACTCCGGCTGTGATTCCTCAGCAGAGTCTGCAGCGCTAGGCCCTTGCTTATCGGGCTCCTCTCGAGTCTTGTTGGGAAGCGCCTCCATCTTCTCAGGGACGAGCAAACCGCCACTGACGAATCTAACTGCCTGCCATTTTCTTGCAGTATAGATAGCGAGTTTGACGTCGTCACGCTTTCGCTGTTCCTTCTCCAGCTCCGCATCTGTTTTGCCGTTGAGTCGACCCAGCAGGCCCTGAAAAGCGTCCAATCCGGTCGGGCCGTCAATTAAATCGCGCTTCGGTCTCGCGCCTAATCCGAGAGTATCATCCTTCAGAGAGACCCGGATATGAGAGGCACTGCCTGCGGTGAAATGATCAGCATGCGCAGCATCGCGAGCGCCGAGGAGACTGCCAGGAGTCCACCCCTGCGAGCTCATGATTTTGTGGCCAAAGCCACTAGTCGAACGTGCCCAATTCGTATTGTTTGGGTCATGAGAGATCTTGGTCCTCCTGGAAAATAAGCGCATTAGCATTAGCATTAGTAGCAGCAGTCGCAGTCGCACGTCGTCCTAGCGCTGCTCACTCACTTTCGAGGGCCTGCGAGACCCATTTTGGGCCACTTGGGATTGGAACAGACGAGATAATCTGTATCTTTAAAAGGCCCGTTCTGTTATAAGAATCCCCTCGTCAACCCGTTAATCAACCCGTGGTTGGCGTTGAGATATTCTAGCGACTTGAAGAAAATAACCATGCGGAGATAGGTGTGATGACTAAGACTTTTTTTTGCCGTCCAGCGCTTAGTTTTAAGTAGTTCACTTAACTCACTACGGAGTAGTTCATTTGACTAGTTATCGATCGGAACCCAGACTTTTGCCCTCGAACTTCGTCTCACTGTCCAACCAGAGAGCTGTGTGATTAGCCTGGTTCTTTGTTCTTGACGCTGGAAATACTCTGATCATGGCTGCTAAGAAAAAACCCGGCAACGCTCGTTCGGGGCGCCAGCAGCCATTGTCACGAAGACAGGCGGCCCAAGGGTCCGCTGATATGTCTTTTTCCTTGAAAGACATGGACGCATCTGTGAGCCAAGTAGTATCACAGTGTCTTCTGGTCTGAAGACATATATACATCGCTGCCACGCTGACACTCTTCCGTCCGTGACTAGTTCGAAGAGCGCGCTAGACGCCACAAACAGGCGCTTGAGGAACATCACCAATCGAGAGCACAAGAATTCGAGCTGCATCTACATAATCGAGTTATCGCTAGCAGGCGTTCTATGTATGTCAGCCAGCTTCTATAACTTAGAAAGTTGGCTCGGTTTCTGACGCCAGATTAGCGCCGGGCGCCGGGCGACTCGGATTAAACGCCTGGCTGAACTCATACAGAGGCGTGCTGAGATAGAAAGCCTCATACTTGCCCACGTGGAACGCTTGAACGATTCCTGTAAACGTGTCGCTGGTGACTTGCAGGTCCTCGTTAACTCTGCTGGAAGCCATCTCGAGTCACCTTGAGCAGTCGACATTATTTCATCTCACGGAAGACGTGAGAGTCCTGTCCACAATACGTTTATATAGTTAACTAGCTTAGTATTCTTCAATTCATTAACTTAATTATTATTATCTTATCTTAGTTATACAGAGATCTACCTGTTTTGGTAATTAATCCCTCTCTTGAAGACCGTAAGGCTTAAACCAGCAACGGGGCACGAGCCTGGCTGATGACCTAAGAACTCCTACTTTGACTTAACTAGTTATTGGCCAACACTAACTAGTACATTAAAGGTCTAATAACACGACCATCAATCGATGACTTTCTCTGCGCTCTGCGAGAAAACTCCAGGCGCAGTGATGTTAAGTATTATATTTTGGCACTGATCTGTCACAGTAATCGCCCTCCCCGGAGCGACGCGCAAGCCTTCTGACGCAAATCGCCGGCTCAAGCTCACCACATCTCAACTCATTCAACCCCTCCAGCAAACCGCTCCCCTCCACCCCCATGATCGGTCGATCTGGTCTTGGATGGTGGACGCACAGTTCCCCTAGATCATGTCGACCCTTCGTGTTCTCTGTCGAGAACAGCCTGATCGCACAATTGCCCTCGTAACGAGCGAACATGCGCTGATCTTCCGGCACACACCGATTGCGGGGGAATCGTCTAATGGGATACCGGAAGCTGGCAATAATGAGACCCCACGCTGCCTGGTCGAGTTCTGCAGTGCCTCCTCGATCAATCTAAGAGAATACAGACTGCTGGGCGAGGGGCACGGTACCCTGGGTCTTATCACACTGAATCACGACGTCTTTATCTGCGTTGCTACCGCCTCTTCGAAGGCGGCTACAGTTAGACCAGGCGAGACCGTCCTAAGAATTGATAACGTAGAATTTTGTCAGTATATATCTCTGAACACGTCCCTAGGACTAAGCTGATTCCGGCAGATTGTCTAAATCGCTCCGATTATGAGAATGGACTGGAATATGAAGCAGGCTCCCAATGGGGAGCTGAGGATACCAGCCGTAGCTTCAGTCAGGACCCTAGAGATGTTGTTACAGACCATCCATTCCTTGCTCTGAAAAAACTCCTGAATGATGGCAGTTTCTACTACAGCCTCGACTTCAACCTCACGGATCGCCTCCAGGACCGGTGAGTAGACATCGTACCTGCCTGGGTCCAAAGGAGCCAAGCTGACGAGCTATCAGTTACAATGAGTCGACCGCCTTCGATATCGATAGTCTCGACGGAGACATGTTATGGAATCATTATATGATCAATCCTCTTCTTCTCTTCAGGAGCCGCCTAGCTAGCCACGAAAGAGTGGCGCTCGATGCCTCTCGAATTCTAACGTCTGTCATACGAGGGTTCGCCGGGACGTTGACCATCCCTGCGTCAGCCCATCCGCTTCCTCAGGTGCGGTCAAATCTCCCTTCAACATTGACCCTCATATCACGTCAATCGTGGCGGCGAGCTGGCACCAGATTCAACTCGAGAGGGATAGATGACGATGGGAACGTCTCAAATTTCGTCGAGACTGAGCTCATTTTATGGAGTCCCCCGGGGATAAATTTCTCTTACGTTCAAGTACGTGGTTCGGTTCCTATCTTTTGGGAGCAGACCCCCGGCCTCCTCCCTGGGCAACAAAAAATCGAGGTTACACGCTCTTTCGAGGCGACGCAGCATGCGTTTGACAAGCACTTTGAGTTCCTTGAACACGAGTACGGAGCAGTACATGTGGTCAACCTTCTCAGCGCGCTCAAGTCAGGGGAAGCCGAATTGTCCGCCAAATTCCGTGAACATATTTCCAGAAGCTCACTCAGACAGCGAGGTGCCCCGGGCTCTTCGTCAGACCATCATCTATTGCGAGCTACTGAGTTTGATTTCCATGTTGAAGCTCGCGGTCCGGCTGGCTACGATGTCGGCCGTCAAATTCGGGTTGAGGTTGAAAACTCGTTGGATGGATTTGCTTATTTCTTGTCGGAAGATGTCTTCCGTCAGTCAGAGTCTCCCACAAACGAGAAACACTACCCGAAGAGTTCGGCGGTTGTTATCCAGCAAGAAGGCGTTTTCCGAACCAATTGTCTTGATTGCTTGGACAGGACAAACCTCGTACAGACCATCATTAGTCTGATGGCTCTTGATACTTTCTTGATTCAGCATGGCGGAAGAGTCACGCAAGACCTCCAGATGAGGCATTCAAGTCTGTGGGCCGACAATGGTGACGCGTTATCAAAGATCTACGCTGGAACTGGGGCTCTCAAAAGCTCATTTACTAGACACGGCAAAATGTCACTGGCAGGTGCTCTTGCAGACGCACGCAAGAGTGCCACGCGCTTGTATGTGAATAATTTTACGGATAAGGCTCGACAAAACACGATAGATCTCTTGCTAGGTCGCTTAACGAACCAGTTGTCTGTTCACTTATATGACCCGATCAGTGATATGGTCACTGCTGAGATGAACCGCCAGCTCACGGAATACTCCTCGACTAAATCTATCCGCGTCTGGGTTGGCACTTTCAACCTCAATGGAAGGAGCGAAGGTGCATCTACTGACCTTTCACCCTGGCTGTCCTCTGCATTTGATGAGCATGGGGAGGGACCGGCCATAGTAGCTGTCGGGTTTCAAGAGATCGTGGAGTTGAGCCCTCAACAAATAATGTCTACTGATCCACGGACACGCAAGGTCTGGGAGGAGGCTGTCAAAGTTTGTCTAAACGACCTTGCTAGCAGGCAAGGGCCCTCACGATACGTGCTTCTTCGTAGCGGCCAACTCGTTGGGGCCGCTCTTCTCATATACGTGAGAACCGATGCCCTTAGTGACATTAAGAACGTGGAAGGAAGTGTTAAAAAGGTACGCTCAAATTTCCCTCTCACTGTTGCTTGTACCAGGCTAATTACGCAACTAGACCGGTCTTTCTGGCATGGGAGGCAACAAAGGCGGTTGTGCTATTCGGTTCGAATACTCGAACACTAGAATGTGTTTTGTCACTGCACATCTTGCCGCCGGATTTGCGAACTATGACGAGAGGAATCGGGATTATGAAACTATCAGTCATGGTCTGAGATTTCAAAGGAATAGGTCTATCGAAGACCATGACACCGTCATCTGGCTTGGTGATTTCAACTATCGCATAGGCCTCAGTGACCACAAAGTCAGGGAGTACATCAAGCTAGGAATGTTCGATAAACTCTATGAAAATGATCAGGTAACCCCATCATCTACTTTCCTCATCGCGCTTATTGTCCACTGACAATCTTCTAGTTAAATCTGCAGATGATGGCAGGAAGGACTTTTAAATTCTATTCCGAAGCGCCAATTACATTCCCACCAACTTACAAATACGACATCGGATCTGATGAATACGACACCTCGTAAGGACTCCCTGAATTAGAAAAGAAAAACGAATCAAACCACCTTGCATAATCTAACGCACTGCAGAGAAAAAGCGCGCATTCCCGCATGGTGCGACAGAGTGCTGTGGAAGGGCAAGAATCTCCGACAATCTCACTATGCGACGGCAGATTTACGTTTTTCAGACCATCGTCCTGTCTGGGCTATGTTTGACTGCACCATACATGTCATAGATGAGAAGCTGAAGGAAAGACTCAGTCGCTCTCTCTACGAGAAGTTCAAACACGGTACAGACGACTTGATACCTGATCTCGGCAGATCCGCAGATACAGAAGGGGGAGAAGAACTCGTACCCATCTCTCCTGACTTGCCGTCGCCTAGTTCAGACCGTCAGAAGTGGTGGCTTGAACCTCTTGGTAAGTATTGAGAGAGAGAAAAAGAAAACCCCTTTTTCTATGCCCGTAAATGGTCAAACTAACATGAACAAGGTGTCCCCTCCAGGTCGACAATCAAGCCGCCTGCAGATGGCCAAGTTCCAAACATATATCAGAAATCAAACCCCTTCTCGCCCGACGGAATCCCTGATTGGATATACCCATCAGAATTGCCTCTTCGAAAGAAGGATGACTCCACATCTCTATCAACGCCTGGGAAGAAATCCACCCCGCCAGCCCCGCCAGCACCAAGACGTCAAGGCAGGCAGACAGCGCTACACGCTGAACTGGACGGTCTCGAGAGACACGATATCGATGCGTCGAAAAGTCCAGAGAATAACCTGGCCCGGTCAGAAGAGCTAAAGGCTCCACCACCAATACCGAGAAAACCAGCATCATTGGCTTCTAGCACTAGTTTTGAGAAAGACACAAATTCCATCTCTAGTCTGTCTCTCAGTTCTGGTGGCGCAAATTATCGCACCGCCGAGCTACAAGGACGGAAACCTGCGCTTCCAGCGCGTGGAGTAGAGGGCTTTGAGTCAAAGAACTCCTCCCCGCGTGCCGATGTGCCCCCGGGCTTACCGATAAGGAATAATGGGGCGCCCAGGGGTGCTCTTGCAGATAATCTTCTCGACAACGATGCGGATGATATGAGTGGCTGGAAGCCTCTCGTGCCTAAAAGATAAAATAGTTGCGAATTACATATATAAATATATACAGGGTGGCTGGCCACATCAATCAGGGATAGTCCGTTTTTTCCGAGCGCGTTGAACCGCATATAGTCAGTTACCAGTAGGGAGAAGTAATCCATGCGGTGAAATAAAAAAGAAAATAAGAGGCCCAGTGTCAGCCTGTCGTATTTCCTCCACAATACAAGCAGTGCACCCTGATCAGTATAGTAACATATCGTAGGAGAAATTGGTAAATAGAAAACTATAACTATATTTTCTTCGGCCGATCTCATAACAGCATCTAGAGCGCTTCCGGGTATGATACAACAAGCAGTTCGTGATTGGCGTAACGTAAACAAAGAATGCAACGACATCCATCCTCCCCAACAAAACATTAGAAAAAAGGCACGAGAAACCAATCTCGGTTAAACCAAGAGGAAAAGCCATGCCCCCCCTGAAGTACATCACGTCAAGTAGATGGTATGAAAACCACCAGCTGAACAGGATCTTTTGACAGCGATCTGCTCCTCAGGGGCTGCTGAAAGAGGCCAAAATCTTGCATCAACAATGAGTGAGGGGGGTTCGCTGCCTTGCAACTGACAACTGACAACTACCCAGCAGCCTCCACCACAGCCTTGAACACTGTTCTCCTGAGCAGCTGGAGCAGTTTTACAACACAGCAGAGATCATATGTCAAAGTACTTCAGGCTTTTTTGCCGCTTTTAAAGACTTGATAGCCCTCGCCCGACTACCACCAACCATCCACATAGCGAATGCGCCTGGATCAGGGGCTTTCACACGTTGTTTCTTAGGGCCTAAAGCAGGACATCGGTTAGAAATTCCACGACAACGCCAGATGGAGCAATGCGACACAGAAACAGCGCGCAGAATGGAAGCCGACGACAGAGAGAATTCGGGAAGTCTCTATCATACCTGTTGATTCCGCCTTCTTTGGCTCCTCCACAACGGTGACTATGGCATTATCATCCGCGACAGGCTCGGGCGGAGGGGGAGGGGGAGGTGGTGGTGGAGGCTCTGGAGTTTTTGGTTTTTCGGGTATCGGCCACATATGCATGGTGATTGTCCAGTCTGGCTCAACTACAGTCTCCCAGACCTGTGGGAGAATTATATCACCGTTCGGCCCTACTAGGTCGTAATGCCCTTCAGCGACATGTGGTCCGATCACCTCGACATGGAGGAATGCCTGCCGTATGAGCTCTTCCATTCCCTGACGGACGGACGATAGTAAGTAACAGTCCCTTCAAGTCACAAACGGCTCATGCTGTAGAGAATCTTACCTGCCAGGTGCAGCAAAGGTGGAAAGGAAAGCTGAATTTCCGACCAACTGCATCCTTAAATTTTATGGGCTTTTTCTTCTCCGGCGGAGGTTGATTTGCTGCGGCGCTGGCAGCGGCAGCAGCAGCAGCAATTCTCTCTTCTGCCGCTGCATTGGCTGCTTCTGTAGCTGCTGCTGCTGCTTCTGCCGCCGCCGCCGCGGCTGCCTCCTCGGCCGCTTTCTTCGCCTTTTCAGCCTCCTCCGCAGCCTTCTTTTCTGCTTCCGCCTTTGCTTCAGCAGCAGCCTTTGCAGCAGCCTCATCAGCAATCTTCTTCTCAGCAGCCGCTCGCTCCTCCCTGGCAGCTCGTTCAGCCGCCTCTCTCTCGATAGCTTCTTGGCGGGCAGCTTCTCTGGCTTCTCTCTCTAATCGCTCGTCGAGAATGAGTTTCTCGAGTCTAGCAATTGCTTCATCCTTTGCCGTATCTGCCTCCGATGTTGCCGACGGGGTGGTCGCCGCGCGCGGTGGTGGAGAAACACGGGGGTAAGGATTGAAATACGGCGGCGGCGGCATTCCTGGGACTACCTGGTATGGATTATTATATTGGAGATAGCCAGGATGTCCGTATGGCACCATGTCGGATGGGCCAAAAGGAGGCGCCCCGTATGGTGCAGCAGCGGGCGGTGGGACTGTATGCGACATGGCGTGTTCCGGTGGGCTATGAGCACGGCGTCGACCGCGGGGGTGAGCTGCCTGGTGATGAGAGTGATGAGAATGAGGAGGAGGAGGGCGATGCACGTGGTGTCCAAGGTAGTCGGCATGGTGCTCATGGCCAAAATAAGGCGACACGGTGGGAGGACTGTGAACATGGGGAAACTGGGAACCATATCCATATGGAGGGGAACCGGCGTATTGCGGCGGATGGCCTCCGAGATGACCTAGCCTCACCAATTGATCGGATGCAGGTGGCGGATGAGGCCCGCCGGGATATGGAAATGCGCCATGTGGTAATGCGCCATGTGGTACAGCGCCCTGGTTATAGGGATTATATGAAGGTCCCGACGAAGTACTATGTGCGTACCCTGTGGGAGGGGCATGCGCCACGGGCGGCCAATATCGGCGGTCCTGAGGCGCATGCGCATACCCCCCCTCGTATTCATCAGCGGAATCACTACTTTCAGGAGAGGCCGGCGGTGGTGGTGAATGGTGTCGTCGCGTACGACGAGAGTAACTCTCTCGTTCATGCATGACGTCTCGTCGTCTGGGGATGCGGCGACGGGAGGCTGAACGCGATCCATGGAACGCATGAGTCCTGGGCCGAGATGCGGAGTCGGACGGCTTCAGTTCGTCAGGATACGGTAGATGCGCCCATTCGCCCCCATCATCGTACGGGTCGTGGTAATCATGGCTTCCTGCTATGGATGGAGGGGAGACCTGTACGCCCGACGAGTCCTCTTCGTCAGACAAGGATGAGCGATCCGAGTCGTGCGGACTGGAGTGATCAATGGTGATGTTGAACCTGTTGACCCAAAGATGTTCATCAGCAGAGAGCTCTCTCGCTGCGATTATCTATGCTGACGGGATTGAAAGAACGCACGTCATAGAGATTTGTTGGAAGTCGCCCTCTTCAGAGTGAGTCCTCTAGCGGACGAGGATCCTTAGGCCGGATAACGTCCAAGACGGTTGACGGTTTCAATAAACGCGCTTATTGCTCTGTAAACATACGGAGAGGATCAGCCTCCAGTGCTCGAAATGATGGTTCCCTATCGCGGGTAATTGGGATACACTTGTACTACCGGGGTAGAGGTGGTCCATACAGTTCAATGGCTGGAATCAAGTTGAGGTTGCAAGTCACAGCATGAAGAGTCGGATTCTCATGGTGAGCATTCGAGGACAGTGGGGATTTGTGCGTGCATTCGAGGGGAGGGGTTATCGGAGAGACTGCTGCGAACACACAGAGAGAGAGATGTGGAGAGGATTCAATGGCGTTGAGGTCTGATGGGAGTGTTGTGAGGAGCGACGAAGAGGAATGTGTGTGTGCCGGACAGAGTGATGGAATATGGGAATAATTACATTAATTCAGGGCAGGGAATCAACAAGCGACCTGGTGGCGGAGTTGGGCATGGTGAGGCTGCGAGGGGGAAAGGGCCTCATGCATTTTGAGCTGGCAAACTATCAACATCCAAACCGTCTTTTGGTGCCCAAACGCCCAATAACAATCCCACGCCAATGCGGGAATGCGCAGAGAAAGAATGGGATCGAAGATCCGGGAACTCCAACCTATAGAGTGACAATAATACCTATTAATCTGGTCTTCTCGCCATCTCTAGACCAAGGAATTAAGTTAAGTCAACTTGTCTATCGTCGCGAACGAACTTGTGGAGGGGAATTCTCGGAAATCAAGTCCCCCCTCCATCGCGCTTCACCGCCCTTCCAGATCATAGTAGACTAAGTATGTATTGGCTATCTAGGTATCTATAGTATGTGGCGTACTGGAACACAATAATAGCAGTAATAATTCTAACAGTTAATTACTACTCGATTATGAGCAGTATAGTATTGCTAATATTATTTCTGATCGAGGTGGTATCATATACAGTCCAATGAAAAACAGGGTACCTGGATCAGGCACAACCAGGACGATACTTAGTTAGTGCCTTAGCCGAGCAGACAACTAGATCACCTATACAGACAGTCAGTCTGTGCGCCATCCCGCGAATGGGAAGTTGGTGCAGTGTATTAATAGCACCTACATGCTACTCAGAACGCAATAATTATGTTACAGAGACATCACCAGGCACGTAGGGAAAAAAGGAAAGGAAACATCGTGGTCGGGCTGTAGAGGCCCACGGATTCAATGATGCTTCAGAAGCTCCTGGACTGCTGCAAGTTCGCTTTGACCAGGCCCTGGCCCTTGAATGTCCAATTGGCGCTTCTCTACAGCATCCGTAAGCTTCTTCGTTGCCAGAATATTGAGTCTTTCAACCACATCCTTCGACAGGCTCTTATCATTGCCTTTCCCGGATTTATTGTCTGGTTTTTGCAAATAGTGGTCTAGCAGGTATGAAGACGTCTAGGGCGGAAGAATTGAGTCAGTAAGGCCCATGTCAGATTACAATATATCGGAGGGAAAATGCAGTGCCAAAAGGTATCATACCACTTTGATTCCATAGAATCCACGAAGGTAATCATCGCACAATTCCACACTCCTGCAGAATTGCCTGAATGAATTGACGAGAAGCCTTTGTTGGTCCTCTTCTGAATCGGCATGTGTGGAAATAGCGGCGATATACTGCAATTCGCCGAGGAGGGCGTGGAGCTAAAGAGTTCGAGTCAGATGCAGATCAGGACTCAAGCGATAAAGGCGCGGATGCTCACGTTCCAAGCATTAGGTGCGATAAGGAGAGCCTCCTCGACACAAAATATCGCCTGCGAGCTCATCCCCTGGCTTTGGTATAGATCTGCCAGTTCGCACCAGGCTTCCGCATCCGTAGGAAAGGCCTCGACAAATTCCACGAGAGCAGATATAGCGTCTGAGATTCTAGACATTGACCGCAGAAGCGCGATGCGGCGTTTTAGAATGGGCTACCAGTCGCACAGTCAGTCATGTCACTGCGAACATTCAATCACACGAGGTACAGACCACATTCGCCGGTTGCTTCTCGAGAATCTCGTCGTACTCATGGAGGACCCCTTCAAGGGCTTTCCCATCCTCTGCAACAGCCTCTTGATACAGGCCTCGGAGACCCATAACCCTCTCATTGGAAGGGCCAAAGCGAGCGGTCAACCGGTCAAGAAAAATATGAGCGGATTTATCGTCTCCTGTCCTGAGACAGGCAAGGAGATGCTGTTCGTGCGCTATCCAATCTCCCATATTCTCAGACTTAAGGAATGACGGGAATCGTCCGTTTGAAATCGCATTATTTCTCAAGAACCCGGGCGCCTCTTGCGACAAACGAAGACTGGTAGCGGGATCCGCTGGACCCAGGAGATTCTGTGAACCCATCGCAGTCTGTGCCGGCGAGTGAGCTGTGGAAACAATATAATAGGCAGATGTCAGCTAATCAGTACTGCAGAAGGGTGACGCGCATACCTAAGAATGCCTAGACTGTCGGTTTAAGAACGGATGATCCAACCAGAAATGAGCGCAAGAGACGTCTTCTGACGAGATTCGCGTAGGGATAGCTCTTTAAGGCAGAATTGGACTCTATCGGTCGTTTTCCCTCTTTTGTTGGATGAAAATAGTAGGTTTCACTTATATCAACTCAGTATCAATTACGAGGCCAGCGTTGGACTCGGGGCAAGCTGTCCTAGTAAGTACTAGTCTAGTGCCAAGTCACGGTCCGGAGGTCCAGATGCAGTGCGGAGTTGGCGGAGGTAGTTCGTGCTCAGGATTGCTTGCGACGCGAATCCAACTGGAGGAGATATGGCTCTCAAGTCTCACTGGAGTTTGTGGTTTTGCGCAATTTGAAATCGACCGCTACGATCCTTTAACCCTGAGAACCACCCACACATGCGTGGTTTAGCAGCCACCACAAAAGACGGAGGCTACCCCTCCGAGTCCATCGTGATCTCTTGAGGATTGCTCGCTCGGAACTACTCGCCCTGCATATGACAAGATTTAGAGGCTCCTTCGATATACAGCCGTACCTTTTGTCTAATACTGCGGAAAAGAGTGCTGTTTCGTCGGCGGGATTACCGGCGAATCTCTCATCATGTCAGTAACTGGATACTCTGTCTATCCAGGATCGATAGCTAATATCCAGGTACATTCAGGTTCGAGAAATCACTGTACGACCTCATCAGAGGTCTGCGGAATCATAAAGGCAGCGAGGTGGAATACATTCAGGACAGTCTCCGAGAATGCAGAATCGAAATAAAATCGCAAGACATGGGTTCGCAACTCCCTCCCCCGCGACCCCTCCGTCTCCTACAACTTCGTGCTTTCGTACCCTACCTTGCATCATACCATTGCCTTTCGTCCAGTGAGAGATCAGGAGCTGATATCATGAAGATAAAAAGGCTACTGCTTTATTGAAACTTATATACCTCGAGATGTTCGGCTATGATATGTCCTGGGCAGCCTTCCATGTGCTCGAGGTTATGTCGTCCTCCAAATATATGCAGAAGAGAGTTGGTTATCTTGGTGCCGTACAGAGCTTCCGCCCAGATACGGAGGTGCTCATGCTCGCGACAAATTTGTTGAAAAAGGTATGAAAATTGTCCACCTTTGCAGCGGCATCATGATCTGACTTTGATGCAGGATATTGTGTCGTCTGACATACCAAATATGTCTTTACCACTTGTGACGTTGCCGCATATCATCACGCCTTCACTTGCATTATCTTTACTTTCTGATGTCTTGCCTCGCCTTTCGCATTCATATGCTGTGGTCCGGAAAAAGGCCGTTGTTTGTCTTTACAGGCTTGCTTTGGTCTATCCGGAAACACTTCGAGTTGCATGGCCGAAGATCAAAGACCGCTTACTGGATGATCAAGAAGACAGCAGTGTAACAGCTGCGATAATCAACGTTGTATGTGAATTGGGATGGAGGCGACCACATGACTTTCTGCCCCTTGCCCCGAGGTTCTTTGAATTACTCGTTGATGGAGGAAACAACTGGATGGCTATCAAGATAATAAAGCTTGTATGTATCCTTCTTGCCTACCCCACGTAGGTGCTTTGCTGATCGTCGGTACTTTAGTTTGCAACCCTCACTCCCCTGGAACCACGGTTAATCCGCAAACTTCTTCGGCCTTTGACGAAGATAATACAGACGACTACGGCCATGTCACTGCTTTACGAATGTATCAACGGTGTAATCCAAGGTGGTATACTGGACGGCACCGGAGACATTGGAGAAAGAGACGAGATTGCCGGGCTATGTGTGGGAAAGCTAAGGGCTATGATTGTCATGGACACGGACCCAAACCGTAAGTTCTGTAGTTCCCAAGATTTATCGTCCTATACTAAAAGCGCTTGCAGTGAAATATGTTGCTCTTCTCGCTTTTAACCGGGTTGCAATTTCGCACCCTGCGTTGGTTGCGATGGAGCAGGATGTGATTCTGGACTGTCTTGACGATCCGGATATATCCATCAGACTTCAAGCTCTTGAGCTTGCTGTGAAAATGGTTTCTAGCGAGAGCTTGCAGTCGGTCGTGAACCGTTTGATCGTTCAGTTGCGAAGTTCCCCCATTGCAACCCAGGATCTTTCAATCAAACCCAAGGTTGCAAAAGAAATCAAGCCGTCTGCTGGAAGTGACGATTCTGATTCCGGACGGCATGATTCGAAAGCCAACACTATTCCCTCCCTACCTAATGATTATCGGAATGAAGTCCTAAGTCGAATTTTGGACATATGTTCCCGCGACAACTACTCAGAAGTGCTCGATTTCGAGTGGTATATCAACGTACTGGTGCAGCTAGTGAAACTTATACCGCCTGGGGACACATACGATAATCACTACGTTCCAGGAAGTGCTCATACGGCGTCAGCACAAGACGCCAGACCGGGGATTGCGTCACGAATTGGAGAGGAAATCCGGAATGTTGCCGTCCGCGTGAAGAGTGCTCGGTGGCACGCAGCAAAAGCAGCAGAAGCACTTGTCCTATCTGACAATAGGACAAGTTTGTTTCCGACGGCCTCCACTGTCGGCCTCGGTGTGCTCGGTCCTTGCGCATGGGTAGTCGGGGAGTATGCGAACTGCCTCGCTTTCCCTGACCGGACACTCACTTCTCTCATTGACTCATCTAACATATCGCTACCTGCGAGGATATTATCACTCTATCTTCAGGCCATCCCCAAGCTATTCTTGTTCCTTTCCTTGTCACATGATACCAAACAATGGAACAGCGCCCGTCGAAGCGAGGTATCACTTCTGTTGGCACGCATTGTCAGTTTTCTAGAGTTGTTAACCACACACCCTGATCTGGACGTGCAAGAACGGGCTTCTGAATTTCTCGAGCTCCTGCGACTCACAACAGAGGCTGTGCATTCACAAAGCGCGGAAACCGAGGAAGTGCCTCTTTTCATATCTCGCGCATTCTCCGGACTGTTCTCTGGTCTTGAGCTGAACCCGGTCGCCGCAAATGCCCAGCGAAAGGTTCCTGTGCCCGAAAACCTTGATCTATACGAACCCTTCAACCCCAGACTCTATATGATTCTCAGCGAATCCAGTAATCTCTCACTTCATCTAGACAGTGAAAAGAGATTCCACGATTTCTATTACCAAGATGTCTCATTGTCGACCAAATCCGATGAGTTGATGCACGACGATATATACCAGCCAATATCATACCAAGATGCCTCGGAGAATCTGCTCAAGGACCCCGCCGGGTTGGAAAGGAGAAGGGCAGAGCGCAGAGAACGCTACCAGGATGACCCTTTCTATATCGGAGCTGGAAACGGATCATCAGAGACACCATTTATCTCACACAATGTCTACGACACTTCAAGTGGCAGTTTTCTGGACGTCAATACCATACCCGTTGTTGATCTGGCCATCGAGGATATAGACAAATTACGGTCCAGCCTTCCACCTGAGGGTCTTGGGCGGAAATCTGGTCCAAGACACGCAAGAGTCGAGGTGATCACAGACGAAACTATCGGACCTGATGATCCATCCTTAGGTGGTGCTAGCGAAAGCAGCGAAACTAATAAAGCTAAGCGGTCTTTACTACAGGTCGATTCAAGTGGTCTTGGAAGCCTGTCGCTCGAAGATAAGACTCAACTAGTGCCTGATGTGGCCCAGAACATACTGCGCAAAGAGGCTGAAGACAAGGAAATGGCAAGAGCAATGCAGGAAGTCGAAAGGCTCCGTCTGGAGATGCAAAGGGCATCGGAACGCATCCATGCACAAGGCGTTCCAGCGGAGGGCGCGCTGGTCAAAAAGAAGAAGAAAAAGAAGTCGATCAAAGCGGATGATCAACAGCATGGTGCGGAGCTCCAAGAGAAAGGTTATGAAGAATCTGCCAACCCCACGCGCACGAAGAAGACCAAAAAGAAAAAGAAGGTGGCGCCCGCGGCTGCGAGCGAGGGAGCTCATGAGGGATAGAGGCCATATCTCCGTTTGATTAGCGACTAGACCATACTATTGTAAATTTCATTCGATAAAACATATAGGATGTAATATTGGAGAGATCTACATGTCGATTGATCTCAGTACCAAACCGCATAATAAACTGGCTTAATTCGCGCGTACAATGATTACCCGTACAGAATTCATAGAAAAAATAGCACTCCCCGTTCATGTATTAAGACAGACAAGAATAAATGCAAAGTGGTATCAGTCGCCGTTCCTCAAAAGATGTTTTTGCCCGGGGGCGATCAACAGGACAGGCCCCTAATATACCGGGCTGGCCGCGGGCGCGCCAGCCTGCCAATGTGCTCCATAAGCGACTAATTCTGATCCTCTATTCGAAAAATGTAAAAGAGTCGGTTTCGTCGAAGCCATCCGATGGTTGAACTAGCCCAGCCAGCGACCGAATGATGACGCGACAACGGACCAGATCTCGGGGACGACCCTGAGGAGTTCAAAAATCACACCTCCGCATACTACAAAAGCAAGCACCACTTCAAGCTCGTTAGTCTTCTCTTATCTCCTGTGCTCATTCTCGAGAAGGACGAACCTATCCAGCCTGTAGATACGGGAGTCTTAGGCTTCTGCTTCTGCTTGACCGCGCTCACCGGCTTTCCACGCTTGGCCGCCTCTTGTTTCGCGTACTTCTCGTTAGCTCGTCGTTGCTGGGGAGTTTGAGCCTAGATAGGCAGAATGTCAGTCTTTCGAATAATTGATGCTTTGTCGTGGAAGAGATTATACATACCATGTTTTCGAGCAGCTAGACGTGCGCGCAAGGCCTACACGGCGATCTGGCAAGGAAGCTTGTGATGTGTAGTTGTCCTCTCCGATGATGGACCGCGTGCGCCTTTATTTATGACGATTTAGCCGCGGTGTCGAGGATCGAAAAAAGGCCACGTTGCGGAAATTATTTGAAAAGGACTAATGCCTTCGGCGCTTTGCCTTATTGTCTTCTCGAAGATAATAATAATAAGTGGCCTCTTTCTGGGAAAGCTCTTACTTTATCTTTAAGACATCAGTTATTACCAGGTGTTCATTCAGTGATAGTTAGCTCCAGCAGCTAAGTACTTAAGGGTAACCCACTAACTTAGTTATTACTATCTCTTTAACTACGATTTTATCCGGGGAGGCCTACTTAACTTATGCATTGCTTGAATTAGACAATTAACTTCAGATAACATTTAATTGCTTGCTATTTATAAAAATATAAAATATAAATCTTAATGATAATAGTAGTAGTAGCTCACATTAAAATTACAATACGGTATATTAGTGATGTTATCCTTATGGTTCCTGTTGTTCATTTCCTCCTACCATAAACATTTCTACTAAGCTATATATAGTTAAGCGTCACTTGTTAGCTGAACTAAGATACTTGGCATATCTTCGTAATACATAATAGGGAATCTCGGCTTCTTAATTATTACCCTGCAACCCTCGATATTGCTTCGCCGGGCAAAAGTCACCCTACACACACTTGAGGTATATACTCTTGAGGATAGCGCTGAATAGACTTGAGCGATGGCGCGAACCGAAGAAGATAAGGATGTTGATCTTGGGCAGGTAAGCTCTACACCGCAGTCACCATCTCGGCTGAGGCCCTCGTTCTCGAGTGGTCTTTCACAGATATACTATGCACATGTTACTAACTGCTTGTAGGCCTTCAGAGAACTGGCAGAGTAAGCCTGTGTCTATAAACGTCTATACGTGCAACGCCTAATCTATCTACAATAGTGGCGAGATCCGAGCTGCAGCGCTAGAACAACATCTGACAGATCTAGAATCCCGAATCGAAGAGCTCCTAGCAACCGTTGAACAAAGAGACAACGTAATGAGCAAGCCGCAGGGGCAGTCCAGCAAGGAAACGGGGGGAAACAGAAACAGCATTGATGGCAGCCAAGATCATAGCAGTCAGCCTCGATAATGGTCACGGAGTGTTTTCAGTTTTGAAAAATGCGCTCGAAATCAAAGGATCCATCCGCGCCTCTCTCCACAACACCGACCTCGGTTATAATTCCATCGATCAAGGCAGAGGGCGTGACGTCAAATGCAGGATTCCACACATCGATACCGGGCGCAGCAACACGTATTGTTGCGATCGAGTCATTCCCCTCGTATCCTTCTCGCGCCCCCTTGATCCGAGTCACCTCTGCAGCAGGACGCTCTTCAATGATGATGTCCTCACCCGATTTCGTCTGCAGGTCAATTGTTGTGCGAGGTGCTGCGACTAGGAATTTCAGGCCATGATGCCTAGCAAGGACTGCAAGACCATACGTGCCGATTTTGTTTGCAGTGTCGCCATTAGCGGCTACTCTATCCGCGCCGACTACAATTGCCGACACTCTTCTCTCTTTGCTAGAGAGTAAGGCCGCGGCCATCGAGTCTGTTATGAGCGTCGAGGGGATGTTATCATGAACTAATTCGAACGCTGTTAGGCGTGATCCTTGGTTGTATGGTCTGGTTTCGGTACAGTAGGCGCGCCCAAGGACTTTTTTGGAATGGAGTGCGCGGATTACACCCAGCGCAGTCCCATATCCAGAAGTTGCAAGCGAGCTATGGGATCTTATTAGGCGCAACTGAACTGTGGATGTTAAATAGAGCACTTACCCAGTGTTGCAGTGTGTTAGAACATTTATTTCCTGCTGTCCCGTTCCAGCCGTGTTCTGGATGAGCCAATCCGCGCCATACTTGCCAATGTTCTGATTATCGGTTAAATCATCTGTCAACATCTTTGCTGCTGCGTCCATAAAGGCTGACGCCACAGAGTTTCCAGTAGAGTCGCTTTTCTTGGCCTCTGTCGATACATGGGCCTCAAGCTTGCGAGCTGCATCACTCAGGTTAACAGCTGTGGGCCTGCTCGTTGTGAGATAGTGTAATTTCTCGCGAATAAGAAGTTGTACTTCCTCAGCGCTCGTCGATAGCTTGCCATGCGTCATGAGACTCTTAAGCTCTACCGCAAGTGAGAGAGCCGCTACTATAGCGATGGCTGGCGCGCCTCGCACTTTCATCTCCTTGATCGCATGCCATCCTTCTTCGGCTGACCGGATCTGTATGTATTCCAGGTTGTGCGGCAACTGTAGCTGATCTAAGATCGACAGCTGTGTTCCATCGTACTTGATCGCCTGGAGGGTCATCTTTCGAATCTTCGCAGGGGCGATGAAATAGTGTCTTTTTCCTTCCAAGTCGGGCGCTGGATGTGAGAATCTATTCTCCAGACGGTATGGGAGATTAGAGAAGCCGAGGATGTTGCCTTAATGCAATAATAGGGAATGATGTTTCCTTCGCAGTCCTCACTATTTTAGATAGAGGGGTTCAATATTTTCCGAGAGCGGTCAAAGTTAAGAAAATTTAAATGCGGGGCTCCGCTAGGAAAGCGGTAGCTACTAAGTAGGGGTGGTAAATTTCAGAAATTTACTTTTAATTTCATGAAATACTGCATTTTACCCTTTTTTTTTCTTCCGAAATTTAAAACGCACAGACTAACTAGTTAGTTACACTATACCTAAAGGAGATAAGTAAGCGGTAGCCTAGATTTAACTAATAGATTGTGCTAATTTTAAATATCTTAAGATATTAAGTAAGTTAAAACTACTATAAATCCTTACTATAATAAATTAAATTAAATTTATTATAGTAAGTAATTTACTATAGTAAATATTAATAAAAGATAATTTTTATTATATAATTTTTATTTAAGACTAAAACTTTATAATATTATATAATATAGCCTTAAAAATAAATAATTTTTATTAGCTATTTAAGAATTTTTATATGTAATATATTACTTATTATAATAAATCCCTATATAAAAATTAGTATTAGCTAAGGGGTTAGAATAAATTTTATTATAGGGGAATTTAATAAATATTTATATAGGAGAGTAAATTAAATACAGTATTTAATTTATTATAGCAAAAAATTTATTATAAGGAGAGTTATTATAGTAAGAATTTATAGTACTATACTAATTTATTAGCGTATTTTAAAATTTTAAAAAATCTTTTTCTTTTATTTTAAGACTTTTAATTTTATGAATTTTATAAAATTTTGAATTTTAAAATACTACCCCTACTACTAAGTAGTATGTACCATATTATTATTGTATGGTACACCCATCGAGCTATGCACCATATTCGAGCTGCCTCCTTGTCATACCAAGGAAGGCTCAGGTTTCTCTTGGGGAAGAACTAAGACGGCATATCGGCCGATGGGTGAACCAGTATCGGATTGAAGCGACCGCCATCCTGGCCTGTATCGGGCCGGCCTAACCTCCCTCCCTTGCCATTGCCTATTATAATAGGCTGGGCCGATTCGTTTTTAGCGGCCGATTGCTGCCCCTCCAGGTCCTTCTGCCTAACGGCGTAGAGAGCGGTTGTTACAAAGTTGTCACGAACCAGGGCTACGATGCCGATATCACGGACCTGCTAAGACTAGGTTAGGATGACAAGATAACTAGATCCACGTGTAATAGTTAGATCAGCTAGTTATATAATATAGCCGTTAAGACTAGGTTATTAGGATAACCTAGTAGAATAAATAGATAGATAGATAACTTCCCTAGAGAATAGAAATTAAATAGATTAGCGATTTATTCTAATTATTACTAAATTTAATCTTTAACTTTATTATTTATAGATTATTACTTATATCTTAATCTTTTATTTTATATCTTACTTAATTAATCTAATTAATTACTCTTATTAAAGAGCTTCTTTACTTTAACTTTTTATAATTTAAATTATAAGCCCTTAGGCTACGCTACGCGTATCCCGGACTTGCTTACAGATTTTACAGCTAGCCAGTTAATATAGACCTAAAGCTATTATCTTTTATTTTAGATCTAAATTAGCATATAAGAGCTTTATACTTAGTTTTAAGTAGAGATTTTAAAGGTATTAGATATAAAACTATTTAGGTTTAAGGCTCTTAGGGGCCCTAAACTTAAATCCCGTAAGTAAATTAAGTAGTTATATAATTAAAAGAATCCCTTTATTCTATGCTTTAAAGCAATTAGCCTTAAGACCTATATAATACTTATAATTTTAGTATTATAGTAGTAATATGCCTTAGTATTTGCTTTAAGCTTTAGAATTTTAATATTTGCACTTATAGTCGTTGTGCGTAATTATACTAGCTTAGCATATATATTTAGCTAATAAGATAAGCTAGAGGTTAGCAGGTCTAAAGCATTTTAATATTCGCATATATAGTTATTATGCGTAACTATACTAGCTTAGTATAGCTAATTAGAGGACCTAAAAGTTAGCGAGTCTAAAAAGTTTTAATATTCTTACAGATAGTTATTATGCGCAACTATATTAACTTAGTATTTACTCTTAGCTAATAAGAGGCCCTAAACCCCTACAGGCTTCTGCGCAGTTAGTTACATTATATAAATATAGAGCTTATCTGAGCAGATTTAATTGGCTTAAGAGACTTAAGAGAATTTAATTAGCCTAAGGGACTTAACGCTAAAGTTTTATATTATTTACTTAGACTTAATTAATAATATATTAAGTAAAAGAGAAATATTAAGAAGTAATATTAAAAATTAAATATAAAGAATTATTAAAATATAGCTTAAAACTTAAAATTTAATATAAAGTTTAATTTAAATTAAATTAACTAATAAGTAATAATAATCTTAGAGCTTTAATAAATTAATATAAATTCTCTATAAGCTTACTTTAAAGTAAAGTAATAAGATATAAGATAAAACTAATAATATTAAATTACTTTAGACTTAATATTTAATAATAATACTTCTCTTAGAAGAAGAAGTAAGCTTCTTTATTTCTTTATCTCTTTACTAGTATAAGTAATACTATTTATTTTATAAAGATTTCTTATATAAAGCTATATTAAAGTAATAGTATATTTACTATTAAGTAAAGCCTTTAATTATAAATTTTAAAATTTATATATTGTTTTTTATTACTTATTAATATAAGCTTAGCTATAGAGATTTTATACTATTAATTAATTATTATAACATTATTTATTAATAATATTTTCTTTATTAAATATAAATTATTTTATTAAATTTTTATTTATTTTCTTTTTTTTATCTTATTATTCTTTTCTTAACTCTTTTTAATTAAATATTCTTTAGCTTACTATTATATTAATTATTAATTATTAATTATATTATTATTAAGTTAATTTCTATTAATATTTTTATTATTCTATTAATTTTATTTTTATCTCTATTATTTTTATTATTATTTTTAGCTAATTTATTTATTCTTATTAAGTTAATTTATTATACTTATATAATTTTATCTATAAAAAATTATATTTAGTAATATATTATATTAAAGCTACTTTAAAGTAAGTTAATAATAAGTAAAAACTTATAGAGCTATATCTTATTATATTAATCTTAAGAATATATATAAATACTATATTATTATTTAAGAATTTATATTTTAATCTTAAAGATAGAAAAATTCTTTTAAAATTAAAATAAAATCTATTATTTAAGAGATTTTTATTATTTAATTAAAAGTTAAAAGAGCTATTACTATAAAATAAGTAATTTAAAAATTAAATATTATTAGTTAAAAAATATTTATTTAAAGCTCTTTTAAAGTAATTAGTTAAAAGATAATATTAATTTAAATAAAGCTTTAAAATATAAGAGAAAATTATAATATAAATATATAAAGAGTTATAAAAATTATTTAATAAGCTAAAGCTATTACTTAAGAAATATTTAAATAAGCTTATTAAGCTTAAGAGATAAAAGAATAAGAAATTTAAAGAATTAAATCTTATTTTTAAAGATTTTTATATAATATAAAATTATAGAAGTATTTTAATTATAAATTTAAATAGCTAAGAGAATTAAATACTTATAAAGAGAGATTAAGCTTATTATAAAGTCTTTAAACTATTATATTTAATTATATATAATAAGTAAATTAAATATAATATAGTATTTAAATAAATTCTTAAGATAAAGAGATATTTTTAAAATAAAAAAGATCTTATTAAATAAGAAGTAATTAAGTATTAAAAGATAACTTTATATTAAAGCTATTTTAATAATAATATAGAGATTAAATAAAATAATTAATATATATATATATATATATATATATAAATAATAAGAAAGCTAAAAAGATTATAACTCTTATAAATTTTTAAAAATAGCTATTAAAAATCTTAAAGACTATAATAAATATAATAAATACTAGAAATAATTTAAGAATTATAAATAAGGTAATTAATTATTTTAAAAGTATACTTTAAAACTATAAGATATTATCTTATTATTAAATTTAAAAGATATAATTAATAAAATAATTCTATAAAAATTAATTATAAGCGTTAAAATAAAGCTTTAAATAAAGTAGTATAAATATAAAATAAAACTTAACTTTTAAGAAATAAGTTAAAATAAGTAAAATAAAGTAATTAATATTAAGACTAGCTATTATTAAGGTATAAGCTTAAGAAGTAAATTAAAATAAATAAAATAAAGTAGTTAATACTAAGACTAGCTATAAAATCTTTATCTAGTTAATTTAAACTAAAATAAGCTATTATAAGTAAGCTTAATAAATAAAATATAGCTTAAGAAGCTTAAATTTAAATTAAGCTATATATTAAAGATATCTTTATAAGATTATATAACTCCTTATATAATCTAGAAAAGTTTAAACCTTACTCTTTTAAATTAAGTAAATATTAACTAGTAAATTAATTATCTTATTAAAATATTTTAAAGTAGCTTTTTTTAAGATTTTCTTATTCTCTATACTAGTACTATAATAATACTTTCTTTCTTAAGGTTAAGCTTTATTAAAACTATCTTTAAGTTTTAGCTTATTTAAATAGTAGTAATAAAAATTTATAATAATCTCTTAAATATACTATAAGTAATATATAAGCTTTTTAATTAAATTATTATAATTTAATTACTTAATAATATATTATAATTAAAAGTCTTTATATTTATAATATTTTTATTAAGAGTTTAAAATATCTTTAATAACTTATTCTTTAAGGCTATTAACTTTAATAAGTAATAGTAAAGATTATTTTTATTTAAGTATAAGATCTTTAATAATAAGATAAAGTAGGCTAATATTAAATATAAGATAAATATATATTAAGATAAGTAAATTAAGCTAATAAATATATAAGCTAATAACCTTAATAATATAAAATAGGCTAAAATTCTTTTAATTAAATTTCTTTTAAAAATACTAAATATAGATATTTTAAATATTTAATTAAATAGACTATCTTATATAATAGTAATAAGCTAAGGTTTAATAGTAATTAATTTACTCTTTATAATAAGTTTAAGTAATATAAATTTAAGTATAAATATAATTTATAATATCTTATATTTTTTTAATAAAGGCTTTAATATCTCTAATAATAAGCTAGTTTATAGGCTAAATAAGCTTAAATCTTATATATAGATAAAACTTATAATTAGTAAAAAAAAGTAATACTTTAATAATCTTAAAATAATAAGAATTTAATATAAACTTAGCTAGAAATAGCTAATTAATCTAATTATTTTATAAATAGTTAATATAAGTATATAAGTATTATTCTAAGATAATATTTATCTTTTTAATTTAATTATTAATCTTAAGATAATAAATAGTAAATAATAAGTTTATAATATTAAAATATTAAGTTAAGTATTTTAAAAAAGTAATAATAAATTAAAGACTTTAATTAAATATTATAATTTTTAATAGCTTATAAAGCTTTTATATATAGTAAATATATAATTATATTACTTTTTTAATATTATAAATAGCTTAATAGAGAATAAAATATTTTATCTTTATAAATTAGTTTATAGTAATTAATATAGTATTATAATCTTAGTAAAATATAAGTTTAATAATAAAATCTATTAAGATATTTTACTAAAAGTATTTAGAGATAAAGAGCTAATATAAGATTTCTTAATAGCATTTATTTAAGAGTATAATATAGTAATAAATATAGTAATTCTAGGTTTAATAATTTATATATTAATATATATTTAGCTAATAATACTCTTATAAAATTAAGTTATAAAGCTTATATTTTTTTAAAATATTTAAGTATATACTTATTATAATATTCTTATAATAAATAGGCTTTTAGCTTATTATAGTTAAGAATATATAAATAATCTCTATAATATAAATATCTTTCTCTTTATTAATAATTAGCTAATATAATCTTAGAGTAATAATTAGCTTTATAATCTAAGGCTTATAAAATAGACTATATTAAGTTATTAAATAAGTAAGCTATATTTAATAGGTTTTTAATATTAAATAAGTATTTTAATTTATTAAGTATAGTAAAGAAGTTTAGCTAGTTTTATTTAATAAGTAAGGCTACTTCTTTAATAAGCTAAATAGTTTCTTTAATAAACTAAATTATCTCTTTAATAAGTTAAATAATCTTAATAAACTAATTAAGTAGCAGAGTAAACTAAATAAATTCTTTAAGCTAAATAAATTAACTTCTTAAAATAAATTAAGTAAGTATTTCTATAAGTTTAATAAGATTTTTAATCTCTTAAGCTATTAGATTAATAAAGTAAATATATCTTATTATTTAACTCTTAATAATAGCTTTTAATTTTAAGAATCTTTAAATCTATAGATTAAAGTTCTTTTTCTTTAAAATTATTTAGCTTTAATATTATAGCTATTTATTCTTCTCCTTAAAGAGATTTTTTAATCTCTTAGTTAAGGTATTAAGCTTTATTCTTTATTTTCTAGAATAATATATAATTTAAAAGTTAAATTAAAATAAAAACTTAGACTAATAAGCTTATTACTAGTTTAATAGCTTAATTAATATAAAATATTTTAAATTATAATAGTCTATAATAACTTTAATTAATAATAGTATATTTTTAAATTTAAGGTATTACTCTTTAAAATAGTAAATAATTACTAATAATTCTTTATTATAAATCTTATAATTATACTTTATAATAAAAAGCTTTTTTAAGAAAAATATAATAAAATATAGAATTCCTTTATTATTATATTAAGATATAACTCTAGTTAATATATAGTTAAATAAGTTAGTTTTAACTATAATCTTATAAGTCTAATTAAATAGCTTTAAGATTAAGGCTTAAATAAATACTTTTTTTAAGGCTTTAAAATTAAACTAATAGATAAATATTTAATTAAAGAGAATTTCCTTTTAAATTAAATTTATAAGCAGTATAATTATCTTAAAAAAGTTATAAATAAACTAATAATAAAAGTTATTAAACTTAATAAAGACTTATATATTAATTATATAAGTTAGGGTTTTTTATTTAATAATTATTTTTACCTTATTTAAGTTTATCTTAATATAGTCTTAGCTAATAATAATATTTAAAAATTTAGTCTTAGAAATAATAAACTTATATTTCTAAATCTTTATATATAAGCTTACTTTATATAGCTTCTATAAGATAGTATAAATATATTAAATATATTTAAAATAAGTTATATTATATATTAAAATATTATTAAAGTATATAATATAAAAAATATTAAAATAATCTTATAAAGTATTATTAATAAACTATTAAAATATTACTAATACTTTTATTAAGCTAAATAATATTATTAATAATTTAAATAGGCTAAGTTAAATATAGAAAGCAGTTAAGTATTTTTATTCTTTTTTAATATAAAGGTTATTAAATATAGAAATAATATTAATCTTTATAAAATACTTTATTCTCTTTAAGTTATTTAAAGTTTTCTTAATTAAAGGTAAAAGATATTAGTCTTTAATAGTTATTATATAAGCCTTAAGGCTACGCTATATATATCTTAAACTTACTTATAGATTTTATAGTTAGCTAATTAATATAGACTTAAAGCTATTACTTACCTTTTATTTTAAATTTAAATTAATATATAAGAGCTTTATACTTAGTTTTAAATAGAGAATTTAAAGGTATTAAATATAAAACTATTTAGGTTTAGAGCCTTTAAAGGCTTTAAACTTAAATTCTATAAGTAAATTAAGTAGTTATATAATTAAAAGAATCTCTTTATTCTATACTTTAAAGCAATTAGCCTTAAGACTTATATAATACCTATAATTTTAATATTATATACCTTAGTATTTACTTTAAGCTTTAGAATTTTAATATTTATATAAGTTAAAAAGAATAGGTTCAGATAGAATTCCTAGACTATTTAACTATCTCAGAGGGCTAATAATACTCTAGGAGAAAGAGTATTAGCGCACGCGGTAGATATAAAGTATATATCTATATTTTCTTAGTTAGGGCAATAGATTTTTATACAGAGCTCAGGAAGTAGTTTCTCTAAGCCGCCTAATTTTATTAAAGTAAAATTATTGCTAAAGACTTTCTTAAAGTAAAATCTTTATTATACTAGAAACTACTAGTCCTAATTACTATTTTATAACAATATATATAATTATTATATATAATTATATTAGCTTAGTATTTATATTTAAATAATAAGAGAAGCTAAAGGTTAGTAAATTTAAGATATTTTAATATTCGTATCTGTAGTAAGTATATATAACTATATTAGCTTAATATAAACCTTAAGTTAATTAAAGTACTTAAAAGTTAATAGGTTTAAAAAGTTTTAATATTCTTATAGATAGTTATTATATATAACTATATTAACTTAGTATTAACTCTTAGCTAATAAAAGGCTTTAAATCTCTATAAGCTTTTATATAGTTAGTTATATTATATTAATATAGAGCTTATCTAAGAGAATTTAATTAGCTTAAGAAACTTAAGAGAATTTAATTAGCTTAATGCGCTTCGCGCTTAAGTTTTATAATATTTACTTAGATTTAAAGCTTAGTAATTTATATAGATTTATATCTCTCTACTAGGCTTCTTAATAAATAGAATTAAAGATATAGTAGATAATAAGCTTAAGTAAATAAATCCCTTTTTTAAGTTTTTTTAAATTTATTTCTTTAAAACCTTTAATTTATCTTAAGATATAATATATAAAGATTTAAAGAGGAGTAACTTCTCTTCTAATAGCTTAATATTATAATTATAAAAATAATATAATAGTAAATATTTAGCTTTTTTAAGAGAAAAGATATTAATATAATCTTTAAATTCCTTAAGTAATAAGTAAGTAAAGTTTTTTTCTTAAACTTATTTAATTTTTAAAGTAATATCTAAGTCCTTTAAGATAATTATAAATATTTAAGTATTTTTTTAAGTATAGATAGAATAGATAATTAAAGAAATAAAGGCTATATTTCTCTTTTTTAATCTTTTAAGTCTTAAGGGTAAATATTAAAGTAAAGCCTTTAAAAAATATTATATAAGGTAGATATTTTAATTAGCTTTAAAAATATATTATAATTCTTTTAATAATAATTATTATTAAAAGTAATATTATAAATAATAAATTATAAATATAAGTTATAGTATTTTAGCTAGAGGAATTTTAAAATAATAGAATAATATATTAATTAAATAATATAAAACTTAATATCTTTCTTAAAATAATTTTTAATTCTTATATTTATTTAAATATAATATATAATCTTTTTATTCTCTAATTCTCTTCTATTAAATATATATAGAATAATTAAGCTCTTTAAGGAGATAAGCTTTAATTTCTAATCTTTAGCCTATTTTTAGTCTATAAATCTTTATCTTTTAACTTTAATATTAAGCAGAGTATAAATTAATAAATAAATCTTTTTTTCTTCTTTTCTAATATTATAAGCAGTATTATTAATTTTAATTATTATAAGTATTTCTTAAGGTTAATTCTATAAATAATAGCGGTAAAGATTTAAATAATATATAATTCTTAAGCCTAGCTATAACTTATTTTAAGCTTACTTCTTTTATTAAAGACTAGCTAAAAGATAAATTATATAAGTCTAGGAATTAAATTACTTAAAAAGTCTAGAGATAAGATTTATATATAGCTATAATTTAAATCTTCTAGTAATTATTTAAGTATAAATAATTTTTAATATAATATTCTAGAGAGCTATAATAAAAGCAAGTACTAGTTTTATAATATAATAAGCTATACTTTCTTTTACTTAAGTATTTAAAAATACTTAAGTTTATTAAATTATATAACTATATTAAGGCTAATTTATTTTTTTATATAGAATTTCTCTAAGGCTAATTATTATATCTTATAGCTAAGGCTAAACTTAAAATAAATAAAGAAAATTAAGTATATTAAGCGAATCTTAAAATAATAATATAAGTCTTTATAATAAGAAATTAGTTTATAATATATTAATAATAATAGTTTTTAAAATCTTATAAGAACTTAATAAATTAATAATATTTATAATTTAGAGGCTAGCTATATAATAATATTCTCTAGAATTTTTAGCTAATAGCTTATTTAAGTAGAATAAATAATATTTCTTTAAATATTTTTCCTTTTAATACTAGGCGCTAAAACTTAATAAAAAAGATTTTAAATTTCTTATTAGTTTAATAGAGATTAAATAATTTATTATATATATTATTTATATAATTAAAGTTATTAAATATATATTTTAAAATATTTAAAATCTCTTAGTAATTACTAAGAATAAAAGTTTTATCTTTAATATATAATAATACTTAAGCATAAAGTATACTCTTTAAATAATTAATTATATAAGCTATATAGCTCTAAGGAATTAAGAATTAATCTTAGTTAATTATTATCTTTCCTTAAATCTAGGCTATAAAGTGCTAAAGGTCTTTTTAATTACCTTTAAACTTATTTAAGTTAAAAAGTTTTTTTAAAAATTTAGAGGTAAAAGAAGATATAATAATAAATATCTTAAATACTTCTATTAAAGCAGTTATAAGTCTCTTAATACTAAGCTTAAATTTAAATATAAATATAAGTATATTTATAATAAAAATAGCTATATAATAAGCTTAGTTCTTTTTAAAGATAGTTTAAATATATTACTATTTTTTTTTATTAAGCTATATCTCTTAATATTATTAAATAGCCTTAAGATTAATATTTTCTTATTTAAATCTTTATTATATAGTTATAAACTCCTATTAAAGTTTTTAAAATCTTACCTTAATTTATTTAATATATTAGCTAGCTTTATTTATAGATAACTTAACTTTAGTAATATATTTATATATTAAGTAATAATAATTATATTATTTTAGCTTATAGCTAATAATAATATACTTAATAAACTTCTTTAAAATAATTAATAAAAATAAGAGAATTAAGGTAAGTATTATTAATAGTATTAATTTTTAAATAAAAGCTATATAATATTAAGATATAAGCTTAAGAAATAAGTTAAAATAAATAGAATAAAATAGTTAATACTAAGACTAGCTATAAAATCTCTATTTAGCTAATTTAAACTAAAATAAGCTATTATAAGTAGGCTTAATAAATAAAATATAGCTTAAGGAGCTTAAATTCAGATTAAGCTATATATTAAAGATATTTTTATAAGGTTATATAACTTCTTATATAATTTAGAAAAGTTTAAACTTTATTCTTCTAAATTAAGTAAGTATTAGCTAGCGGGTTAATTATTCTATTAAGATATTTTAAGGTAGCTTTTCTTAAGACTTTTTTATTCTCTATATTAATACTATAATAGCTATAAGATTTTTATTTAGCTAATACTTATTTAATTACTTATTAATTTTAAAATAATATCTAGATAAATTATTATTAATATATAAAAGTAATTATAATAAATAAGGAAAAAAGTAATAGCTTATAATAGTATTATATCTTCTCTAGTTAAACTTAAAGCTAAGATCTAATACTTATTCTTTAATTTATTTAATAAATATATTATTATTAGAATAATAATTAATATTTAAAAATATTTAAAAGTAAAAGATATTTTAGCTATTTTTAAAAAGATAAAAGCTAAATTCTAAGCTTTTTTATTAAGTATATTTTATATAAAAAAGTAAAAACCTATTAAATATTATATATATAAGAAAAACTACTTTATTAAAGATTATCTATAACTATTTATAGCTTAATAAACTATTTAAAATACTTAAAGATAAAGAAAAAAATCTTTAAAGAGCTTATCTCTATTTATAGATTAAAAACTAGTAAAGATAATAGCTAAGCTATTTTAAGAAATCTAATCTTTAAAAGAGGAAAAATCTTAAAAAAGAAAATAAAAGGCTTATAAAGTAAAAAAATCTCTAATATTAAATTATTATATTTAAAGCCTAATTTAATTATATTAAATAATTAAGTCTTTTATAAAATTACTTACTTATTAAAAAATATAATTAATAAGAATTTACTTTAATAATATATTAATAGTAATATTAATTTATATATAATTAATAAGACTTACTGCTTTAAAAGACTATTAATAAAGATTAAAAGGAGGTATATTTAAATAAGAAAAAGAATCTTATATATAGAATATATAAGTATTATTATACTAGATAAATAAAATAAAAAAGTTATATATTTAAAGAATATACTACTTATTTTAAAGCTTAGAATAAATCTATTATTAATTAAAAAACTCTATTAATAATTTAACTTATATAGTTATTTTAATATTAGTTTAATATTTATATTAAATAAATCTAATAATATTATAATTTAAGAAGTATTTAAATATAAAATTTATATTATAAAGAAGATCTTTTTAAACTTAATATTAAAACCGCATATTACTATATATAGTTAGCTTATATATAAGAAAGATTAAGCTTACTGCGCTATAATTACTTCTTAAAATAATTTTAAAAAAGCTTTCTCTAGAATTAATAATAATAATTATAAATTAAAATACTTTAATAAACTCTTTTATAAGAGAAATATAAAGAATTAAATTCAGAAGAAGTATTAGCTTTAATATAAGCAGATTAATTATCTTAAATTTAAAAAGATTAAAAGCTTATATAAAATAATAATATTAGAGAAACTAATTAAAATTATTAGTAATTATTAATATATAATTTATATTATAGCTAATATTAAGAATAAAAAAGATATAATAAATAAGTAGAAGAAAGGTATTTTAAAATTAATTTATATAGATATATATAGTTAAATACTAAAGTTAAAAAATAAATATATTTATTTTCTAACTATTATAAATAATTATTTATAAAAAATATAAATATTTTTAATAAAAGCTAAATTTAATACTAGCCCTATTTTAAATAAATAAAAAAGAAAGATTAAAACTGCTATTAATTTTAAAATATTTAATATTTAATTAAATAATATATTAAAACTTAAGAATATTTTTAAGATATAAAAGAAGATTTTTAATATTTATTATAAATTAATAGTTCTATATATATTAACTTAGAATAGAATAATTAAAAGAGTATATTAAATTATTAAAAGAGAAACTTATATTATATTTAAAAATATTAATCTTTTAATTAAGCTATAGATAGAAGCTACTTAAACTAATATATATATTAAAAATAAAGTATTAAATAGACTAATAATTAATAGAGTATAAATAATTTTTAAAGAGATATTTATTAAGATAAAACTATCTATTAATTATTTAAGAGTATAGAGATATTAAATAATATTATATATAAACCTTAATTTATTACTACTAGAAATATAAAGAGATAAATTAATAAACTATAGATATTTATATATATTTATTAAATATATTAAAGATATAAATAAATAATAAAAAGTCTAGGTATTTAATATAAAAAAGGTTATTAAGACTTATTAAGCTAAATTCTTTAAAAATAAATAAAGAAAAGATATTAATCTCTATATTCTATAAAGAATTATATTAAATATAGCTTTAATAAGAAATTTAAAAAGACAATTAATTATATAAACTAATATATTACTAGCTTAATAATTTAATTAACTAGAATTTTATAAATTTAAATCTATAAAATTACTTAATAAATTAAAACTATAAGATATTAATATAAATAACTAGATATTAAATAATAGAAGATAAAAATCTTATATATTTATATCTTTTAAACTCTTTTAAGACTAAGAGAAGAAGATTATAAAAGGCCTTTTTAAGAATATTAATAACTAAATATTAAAAGATTAAAAAATAAAGGCTATAAAAAGCTTTTTTAAAATAATCTTAAGAAATAATTATAAAAATATATTTATTTTAAATTATATATAAAAAACTATATTATATATATAAATCTAAATATTATCTTATATTAAGATCTTTGCAATAATAAAATAAAAGAGAGAGAGATATAAACCTATAAAGAATAAATAAGATATAAAGCTTTATAAAATAATATTTATTTTAAACCTTATTATTCTAGAGATTATCTTAAATAAAGAAAAATATATAGATTATATATTAAAAGCAGTTTTTACTATTAAAAAATATATTTTAATCTCTAATTTTTATATAGCTATAGTTAATAATTTTATATAAGGTAAATTATAATAAGAGGCTTTTAAAGTTAAGATAAATATATTATAAGTAAATAAAACTTTTAAAATAATTATTTTATTAAAGAGAGTTAATATTATAATTAATAGATAAATACTAGCTATAAAATATAATCTAGATAATTCCCTATAAAAGTTTAAGGCTTATTTTATTATTTATAGATTTATTTAGAAATATAAAATTAATTTTAAATATATCTTTACTCTAATCTTATATTATAATATATTATAGATTTTTTTAGCTATAATAGCTATAAAAGATTATAAGTATTATATAATAGATATTAATAATATCTTTATTAAGTTAATATTAAAGGAAGAGATTTATATAATAATTTTATTTAAAATAAATATTTTATTAAAAATAATACTTAAAGTTTTAAAATCTTTATATAATTTAAAATAAGTAGTATAAGATTAAAACTATTTTTATATTAAAATACTATAGAGAATAAAATTTATTTAAATAAATATAGACTTATATTTATTATAATACTTAGAAAAAAAGATTTTAATCTTAGTTTATATTAATAATATCTTAATTAGTTTAAAATAGATAAAATATATTAACTAGTTTAAATAAGAGTTTAAAATAATATATAAGATTAAGAATTTAAGAGAAATAAATAAAATACTTAATATTTAGATTATTTATAATAGAATAAAAAGAATATTAATTATAAGTTAATCTTATTATATTTAAGAGATTTTATTAAAATATAAGATAAATTAAAAAAAAGCTTATTTTATTAGTATCTTATTAAATAGATATAATTATTTAAAGCTAGCTAGTCTATAAGATAAAAGAGTTAATTAAAGAGAATATTAAAGAGAATATTAAAAGATTATTAAAATATTTATCTATTTAATAATTTTAATAAAATTAGATATTATATTTATAATAAGATAATTAAGTTAATATTTATTTAATTTATTTAAAGGTTATTTTAAGCTATTAAAATCTTTAATAAGATATTTATAATTAATTATATACTTAAGCCTTTAATTCTATAAGAATAAAGATTAAAAACTTATTAAATATTTTAATTTAAATTATATAATAAATAAAATAGATTAAATATTAATCTTAAAAATTTTTTTATTATAATAAGCTATTTAATTAGCTAATTAAGTTAAAAATAGAAGTTTATTATAACCTTAATAATAAAGGCTAAATATATAGCTATATATTAAATAATAAAGTAATTATAATAGCTAATATTATTTCTATATAATATAAGTTATAATAAATATATTAGTTTAAACTAATATAAGCTAATTATAAAGGAAAAACTATTTTTTATAATAAGCTCTTTAGTAAAACTTTTTAAAAATAATTAAATATTACTATCTTTAATTAGAGATATTTATATTTATAATAAATTAAAGTATATTAATATTATATATTACTATATATATAATCTATACTAAAGAAATTAAATTAATATAAAATATATTAAGACTAAAGATATAATAGTTAATAGATTTATTAAACTGCTTTTAAAGATAAGCTTTATTAAGTTTATTAAATAATTAAGACTTATTAAAATAATAAATTTAAACTAAAAAAAATATTATAATATAGTAGTTAAGACTAGTAATTTATAAAAAATATATATAAAAGATTCTTTTATAAGAGAATTTAAAATAATTATATATATAATTATAAAGAATAATTAGCTTAATAAAAAATTTTTATATTAAATATATTAGCTTAAGAAAAGAATTTAACTAACTTAATATAATTAACTAATTATATTATAAAGATATATTAATATTAATTTTATCTCTTATACTTTATCTTTATCTTAAGTTATACTTTTCTTTAAAGCTAGTATAAAAGTTATTTCTTTCTCTATTCTTTTTAACTCTATTATATATAAGCTTAATAAATAAAATATAGCTTAAAAAGCTTAAATTTAAATTAAGCTATATATTAATAATATTTTTATTAAATTATATAGTTTCTTATATAATTTAAAAGAGTTTAAGTCTTATTCTTTTAAATTAAGTAAGTATTAGCTAATAGATTAATTATCTCCTTAAAATACCTTAAAGTAGCTTTTTTTAAAATTCTCTTATCTCTTATATTAATATTATAATACTTTCTATTATTTAATATTTTATTATTAATATTAATATCTTATAATTTTAATTTATTAAGTAATTTTATAAATTTAAATTTATAAAATCTTAGCTAATTAAATTATTAAGCTAATAATATATTAATTTATATAATTAATTACTTTTTTAAATTCTTTATTAAAGTTATATTTATAATAATTCTTTATAAGATATAGAGATTAATATTTTCTCCTTATTTATTTTTAAAGAAATTAGCTTAATAAGTCTTAATAATATTTTTTATATTAAATACTTAAACTTTTTATTATTTATTTATACCTTTAATATATTTAATAAAAATATATAAGTATTTATAGTTTATTAACTTATCTCTTTATATTCTTAATAATAATAAATTAAGGTTTATATATAATATTACTTAATATCTTTATACTAGTTAAAAAGAGATAAAATAAAATAATAGTTAAAAAGAATAGGTTTAAATAGAATTCTCTAGATTAATCTAATAGCTTAAAGGGCTAATAATACTTAAGGAAAAAGAGTATTAGTGCATATAGTAGATATAAAATATATATATATATTCTTAGTTAGAGTAATAGATTTTATATAAAGCTTAAGAAGTAATTTCTTTAAGCTGCTTAATTTTATTAAAGTAAAATTATTCTTAAAGATTTCCTTAAAGTAAAATTTTTATTATATTAAAACTTATTAGTTCTAACTACTATTTTATAATATTTCTCTTTAATCTAGATTTATTAAATTAGTTAATTTTAATTAACTTAGAAATTTTAAGAAGTTTACCTTTAGTAATAGTTTAATAAACCTATCTGCTATTATATTCTATATTCTAATAAACTTAATACTAATCTTATTTCTTTAATATAGGTTATATATATAATAATATATAATATTAATATATTTTAATCTTTTATAAATATAGGTATTTTTAATTAATAATAGTAATACTTAATTATTCTTATAGACTTTAACTAGAGAATTAATAATAAAAGCTTACTTTTCTCTTATTATTAGCTTAAATTTATTTTAACTAATATAGTGTTTATATTTTATATCTCTTAAAAAAAGGGCTAATTATTAAGATTACTTTATAGCTTAATATATAGCTATATATTTAGCCTTTATAATTAAAATTATAATAGACTTTTATTTTTTATTTAATTAGCTTATTAAGCTATTAGCTAAAATAAAAATATTCTTTAAAATTAATATTTAATTAGTCTTATTTATTATATAATCTAAATTTAAATATTTAATAAATTACTAGTCTTAGTTTATATTAAACTTAAGATTAAGATATATAATTAATTATAAGTATTTTATAAGAGACTTTAATATCTTAAAATACCTTTAAATAGATTTAATAAATATTAACTTAATCTATTTATTATAAATATAATATCTAGTCTTATTAAAATTACTAAGTAGATTAAGTTATTAATAATCTTCTAATATTTTCTCTAATTTATTCTTTTATCTTAAGAGCTAAATAGTTTTAAAGAATTATATCTATTTAATAAAATACTAACTAGATATATCTTTTTTTTATTTATTCTATATTATAATAAAAGTTCCTTAGTATAATAAGATTAATCTATTATTAATATTTAGTTCTTTTTATTTTAAATAATTTAAATACTAAGAATTTTCTTTACTTATCTTAAGTTCTTTATTTTATATATTAATTTAAACTCTTATTTAAACTAATAAATATTTTCTATTTATTTTATATTAATTAAGATATTATTAATATATATTAAGAGTAAGATTTCTTTCTCTAAATGCTATAATAAGTATAGATTAATATTAATCTATATAAAACTTATTTTTTAAAGTATTTCTATATAGATTTAATTTTAATCTCTTATAATTTATTTTAAACTATATAAAGATTAAAGAACTTTTAATATTATTTTTAATAATATATTTATTCTTAATAGAAGTACTATATAAATTTTCTCCTTTAATATTAACTATATAAAGGTATTATTAATATCTATAATATAGTATTTATAATTCTCTATTATAATAATAGCTAAGAATATTTATAATATATTATATTATAAAATAGAAGTAAAGGTATATTTAAAATTAATACTATATTTCTAAATAAATTCTTAAGTAATAAGGTATATTTTAAGCTTTTAAAGAGAATTATTTAAGTTATATTTTATAGTTAATATTTAATAGCTAATTATAATATTAGCTCTTAATAATAATATAATTACTTTAAAAATTCTATTTATTTAAAATATATTTATTTTAGCTTTAAATATACTCTACTATAATTTATTTTAAATAGATTTATTAATTATAGTATAATATAAGTTTAAGATTAAAATATATTCTTTTATTATATATATTACTATTATAATATTTAATACTTATTCTATATACTTCTTTTAATCTATATTAATACCTAGAGATAGGAGATTTAATATAAGTATTACTTAATATAACTTTTTAATATCTTATTTATTATTTAATAACTTAATTTTCTCTTTTTTATACTTTATTATATAGAGAATCTTTATATAAGATATAATTTATTTACTTAGTAAGAATAAGAGGTTTATTTATAAATTCTTATAATTATTTAGATTATTAAAATAAAGATAATTAGATATTTTTTTCTATTCTATAATTTTATTATAATAAAATATCTTAATTTCTTTTTAATAAAAAATTTCTTTTTCTTTTTAAAAAAAAACTAGAACTTCTTTATAACTTTTCTTCTAATTATTAATATTATTCTTTTTTTTATTTAAAAGTATATATATATATTTAAGATAATAGATTAAATTACTAGTTAATCTCTTAAATTTTTTATTAATATTATATTTAGTAATAATCTTCAGAAAATCTTAAGATTTAAATCTTTTTTTAATTTATTTTTAAAGAACTTAGCTTAATAAGTCTTAATAATCTTTTTTATATTTAAAGCTTAAACTTTCTATTATTTATTTATTCTTTTAATATATTTTATAAAAATATAGATTTTACTCTAATTTATTAATTTATCTTTTTATATATCTTATAGTAAAGATTCTAGATTTATATATAATATTACTTAATATTCTTATACTTTTAAGTAATTAATTAATAGCTTAACTTTAGTAAAAGCTTTCTCTAGAGATATTTAAACTCTATTAACTATTAGTTTATTTAATACTTTATTTCTAATATATATATTAGTTTAAACTGCCTTTACCTATAATTTAATTAAAAGGTTTAAATTTTTAAATATAGCTTTTATTTCTTTCTTAATAGTTTAATATATTTATTTTATAGCTCTATTCTATATTAATATATATAGAACTATTAGTTTATAATAAATACTAAACTATTTTCTCTAGGTTTTAAAAAGATTCTTAGATTCTAATATATTATCTAATTATATATTAAGAATTTAGAGATTTATTACTATTTTAATCTCTTTTTTTTATTTATTTAAGATAAGAATAGTATTAGATTTAGCTCTTATTAAAAATATTTATATTTTTTTAAAAGATTATTTATAACTATTAAGAAATAAATATATTTATTCTTAAACTCTAGTATTTAACTATATATATTTATATAAATAAATTTAAAAATGCTAGCCTTTTATATATTAATAATCTCTCTCTTATTTCTAATATTAGCTATAGTATATATTATATATTAATAGTCTATTACTATTTTAATAGGCTTTTTTAATATAATTAAGTTATATAAGTTTTTAACCTTTTTAAGTTTAAGATAGCTAATTCTCCTATACTATAATTAATATTTTTCCTTAATTTTATTTTAATAAAATCCTTTTTTTTAATCTATAATTATAATATTAAGAATATCTTTAATAGAGAATAATATAATAAATATATACTGTAATTTAAGTATTTAGTCTAGGAAAACTCTTTTAATAATATAAACTTTATATTTAATAGTATTTTAAATTATAACCTTATCTAACTTATTTAATATAAATATTATTCTTTTATTAAAATACCTGCATATATTTAACTATTAGTAAAATATCTTAGTTAATAAAAAATTTATCTTAAGGTTTAATATAAGTAATATATTTTCTAGGTTTAATATCTTTTTATTCTTATCTCTTAAAATAGCTATCTCTATATATTCTAAATATAGAATCTCTCTATTTATATAAATATACCTCTATTAAATTTAAATTAATAGTTCTTTAAAATAATAATTTTTATTAATTATATATAAACTAATATTACTATTTATATATTATTAAAATAAATTCTTATTAATAATATCTTTTAAAAGGTAAATAATCTTATATAAGATTTAATTATTAAAAGTAATTAAAGTTAAGAATTTTAATTAAGATTAGCTCTTTTTAAAGTCTAAGGTTTCTTTTACCTTATATACTCTATATTTCTTATTTTTTAATCTCTTATTCTTTAAAAATTAAATCTCTTTATAAAGTTTAGTAATTAAATTTATTATCTTCTTATTTTAAATAATAAGATTATTAAATATTTATTTAAGAGACTCTTTTCTCTATTTTTAATTATTTCTTATACTTTTCTAAATAATAAATAAAAATAAGCAGTTTTTAATATAATAATCCTTCTTATAGATATAGTATTTAATTAGAGTTTATTTATTTTTAGTAAAGAATATAATAATTAGCTTTATTTAAAGTTAGGCTTTTACCTTCTCTAAGATATTTAAGATTTTATCTATATTTAAGCTTATTTATATATTAATTATTATTCTAATAATAGTATACTTTTTAAATAAGGCTAAGAGTAATTATTAAATCTTAGCTTTAGATTTAGTTAAAAAAGATATATTTTTATTATATACTTTAATTTTCTTCTCTATTAAGTTTAATTATCTTTAAGTATTTAAAATTATTTATTTAGAAGTTATTTAAAATTATATATATTATTAAATAAGTTAATATTTTTAAGTAAGAAGAGATTATTTATATTTTATTTATAGTCTCTTTTATAAATTCTTTATATTAAATAAATTTATAAAGTTTTCTTAATTACTATTTAAGAAGTATTTAATAATTTAATATTATATAATTATATTAATCTTTTTAAATATTTTCTTATTTTAGCTTTTCTTTTTTTTTTAAATAATTTAATAGTATCTTAGTAATCTTTACTAAGAAGCTACTTTTTTATATATAAAAATTATATCTTATAATTTTCCCTTAAAAGAGTAAAAACTAATTTCTCTCTCTTATTATCTTTATCTTTTATTAAAAATATAATAATAATAGATTAATTCTCTAATCTTTAATAGAATTTAACTTTTATTAGATTTAATATTTAATATAATATTAGAGTAATTTTATTATAAGTTCTTTTATATAAGAATAGCTTATTATTACTAGTTTAAACTTAAATATTTAAAATAAAATAATTTTTATTATATAGCTATTTCTCTTAAATTATTATAAACTTAAACTTATAATTAGTTAAAAAAAATAAGTTTAAATAAAATTCTTTAGATTAATCTAATAGTTTAAAAGGCTAATAATATTTAAAGAAAAAGAATATTAGTATATATAGTAGATATAAAATATATATATATATTTTTAGTTAGAATAATAGATTTTATATAAAGCTTAGAAAATAATTTTTTTAAACTACTTAATTTTACTAAAGTAAAATTATTTTTAAAGATTTTCTTAAAGTAAAATCTTTATTATACTAAAACTTATTAATTCTAACTATTATTTTATAATAATAACTTTTATATTAGTTAAAAAGAGATAAAATAAAATAACTTTTATACTAGCTTTAAAGAAAAATATAACTTAAGATAAAAATAAAGTATAAGAAATAAATTTAATATTAATATATTCTTATAATATAATTAGTTAATTATATTAAGTTAATTAAATTTTTCTCTTAAGCTAATAAACTTAATATAAAAACTCTTTTATTAAGCTAATTATTCTTTATAATTATATATATAATTATTTTAAACTTTCTTATAAGAGAATTTCTTATATATTCTTTTTATAAACTGCTAATTTTAACTATTATATTATAATACTCTTTCTTAATCTAGATTTATTATTTTAATAAATTTTAATTACTTAATAAACTTAATAAAGCTTATTTTTAAAAGTAGTTTAATAAATCTATTAGCTATTATATTTTTAATCTTAATATATTCTATATTAATTTAATTCTTTTAATATAAATCTTATATATAATAATATATAATACTAATATACTTTAATTTATTATAAATATAAGTATTTTTAATTAAAAATAATAATACTTAATTATTCTTAAAAAGTTTTATTAAAAAGCTTATATATAATAATATATAATATTAATATACTTTAATTTATTATAAATATAAGTATTTTTA
>MSJH02000838.1:0-35094 GCA_001931875.2 Byssochlamys sp. IMV 00236 | reverse complement strand
AAAAAGTTTTATTAAAAAGCTTATTATAAAGAATAATTTTTTCTTTATAATTAATTTATATTAATTTAAACTAATATATTTACTATAACTTATATTATATAGAAATAATACTAGCTATTATAATTATTTTACTGCTTAATATATAGCTATATATTTAGCCTTTATTATTAAGATTATAATAAACTTTTATTTCTAATTTAATTAATTAATTAAGTAACTTATTATAGTAAAAATATTTCTTAAAATTAATATTTAATTAGTCTTATTTATTATATAGTTTAAATTAAAATACTTAATAAGTTTTTAATCTTAGTTTTTATAAAACTAAAGGCTTAAATATATAGTTAACTATAAGTATCTTATTAAGGATTTTAATAGCTTAAAATAGCCTTTAAATAGATTAAATAAGTATTAACTTAATTATCTTATTATAAATATAATATCTAGTCTTATTAAAATTACTAAGTAAATAAATACTTTAATAATCTTTTAATATTCTCTTTAATTAGCTCTTTTATCTTATAAACTAGTTAATTTTAAATAATTATATCTATTTAATAGAATACTAATAGAATAAATTTTCTCTTTATTTATTTTATATCTTAATAAAATCTCTTAAATATAGTAAGATTAATTTATAATTAATATTCTTTTTACTTTATTATAAATAATTTAAATATTAAATATTTTATTTACTTTTTTTAAGTCCTTAATTTTATATATTATTTTAAACTCTTATTTAAATTAATTAATATACTTTATTTACTTTAAGCTAATTAAAATATTATTAATATATATTAAGATTAAAATTTCTTTCTTTAAATACTATAGTAAGTATAAGTCTATATTTATTTAAATAAATTTTATTTTTTATAGTATTTTAATATAAGAGTAATTTTAATTTTATATTACTTTAAATTATATAGAGATTTTAAGATTTTAAGCATTATTCTTAATAAAATATTTATTTTAAATAAAGCTATTATATAAATCTTCTCCTTTAATATTAATTTAATAAAGGCATTATTAATATTTACTATATAGTATTTATAGTCTTTTATAGCTATTATAGCTAAGAAAATCTATAATATATTATAATATAAAGTTAGAGTAAAGGTATATTTAAAGTTAATTCTATATTTTTAAATAAATTTATAAATAATAAAATAGGCCTTAAGCTTTTATAGAGAATTATCTAAATTATATTTTATAGCTAATATATTATAAAATAATAATTAGAACTAGTAGATTCTAGTATAATAAAGATTTTATTTTAAGGAAATCTTTAAGAATAATTTTACTTTAGTAAAATTAAGCAGTTTAAAGAAACTATTTCTTAAACTTTATATAAAATTTATTATCTTAACTAAGAATATATAAATATATTTTATATCTACTATATATATTAATATTCTTTCTCTTTAAATATTATTAGCTTTTTAAGCTATTAGATTAATCTAGGGAATTTTATTTAAATCTATTTTTTTTAACTAATTATAAGCTTAAGTTTATAGTAACTTAAGAAAAATAGCTATATAATAAAAAATTTTCTATTTTAAATATTTAAGTTTAAATTAATAATAATAAGCTATTCTTATATAAGAGAACTTATAATAAAATTACTCTAGTACTATATTAAGTATTAAATTTAATAAAGATTAAATCTTATTAAAGGTTAAAGTATTAATTTATTATTATTATATCTTTAATAAATAATATTAAAAATAAGAAAAAAAAAACCTATTTTTATTTTTTTAAAAGAGAACTATAAGAAATAATTTACTTATATAAAAAATAGCTTATTAATAAAGATTACTAAAGAGCTATTAAGTTTATTAAAAAGCTATATAATAATTAGTTTAATAAGGCTAATATAGTTACTTAGTATTAAATTACTAAATATTTATCTAAAGATAATTAAAATAGATTTATTAACTTTAATAATATATATATATTATAGAAGGCTCTATAAGTAAAATATATAGAAACTTTTCTTAGTTAAAAATATTAACTTATTTAATTATTTATATATTTTTAAATAACTCTTAAATAAATAATCTTAAATACTTAAAATTAATTATAATAAATAAGAAAGAGAATTATAATATTTAATAGCATAATATTTTCTTTAATTAAACTTAAGACTAAAATATAATAATTACTCTTAATATTATCTAAAAATTATATTATAATTAGAATAATAATTAATATATATAAGAATTTAAAGGTAGATAATATTTTAGCTATTTTAGAAGAAATAAAGACTTAATTTTAAATAAAACTAATTACTATATTTTTAATAAAAAATAAATAAACTCTTATTAAATATTATATCTATAAGAAAGATTACTATATTAAAGATACTTTATTCTTATTTATTATTTAAAGAAGTATAAGAAATAATTAAAGATAGAGAAAGAAGTTTTTTAAGTAAATATTTAATAATCTTATTATTTAAAATAAAATAGTAATAGAGATAATTAATAAAATTTATAAAGAGATTTTATCTTTAAAAAATAAGAGATTAAAAAATAAAAAGTATAGAGTATATAATATAGAAGAAACCTTAAATATTAAAAAGAGCTAATCTTAATTAAAATCTTTAGCCTTTATTAATTTTAATAACTAAATCTTATATAAAATTACTTATTTTTTAAAAGATATTACTAATAAGAATTTATCTTAATAGTATATAGATAATAATATTAGTTTATATATAATTAATAAAAACTACTATTTTAAAGAATTATTAATTTAAATTTAATAAAAATATATTTATATAAGTAAAGAAATTCTATATTTAAAATATATAAGAATAGCTATTTTAAAAGCTAAAAATAAAAAGATATTAAACCTAGAAAATATATTATTTATATTAAACCTTAAAGTAAATCTTTTATTAACTAAGATATTCTGCTAATAGTTAAATATATATAGATATTTTAATAAAAAAATAATATCTATATTAAATAAGTTAGATAAGGTTATAATTTAAGATATTATTAAATATAGAATTTATATTATTAAGAGAGTTTTCTTAGATTAAATATTTAAGTTATAATATATACTTATTATATTACTCTCTATTAAAGATACTCTTAATATTATAATTATAGACTAAAAAGAAAGATTTTATTAAAATAAAATTAAAGAAAAAGAAGAATTTTATTAAAATAAAACTAAAAAAAAGAAGAATTTTATTAAAATAAAATTAAGAAGAAATATTAACTATAGTATAAAAGAATTAGCTATCTTAAACTTAAAAAGGTTAAAAACTTATATAACTTAACTATATTAAAGAAGCCTATTAAAATAATAATAAACTATTAATATATAATATATACTATAGCTAATATTAAAAATAAGAGAGAGATTATTAATATATAAAAGGCTAATATTTTTAAACTTATCTATATAAATATATATAATTAAATATTAAAATTTAAAAATAAATATATTTACTTCTTAATAGTTATAAATAATTTTTTAAAAAAAATATAAATATTTTTAATAAGAGCTAAATTTAATATTACTCTTATCTTAAATAAATAGAAAAGAGAAATTAAAATAATAATAAATCTATTATAAAATAATAATTAAAACTAGTAAATTCTAGTATAATAAAGATTTTACTTTAAGAAAATCTTTAAGAATAATTTTACTTTAGTAAAATTAAGCGGCTTAAAAAAACTACTTCTTAAGCTTTATATAAAATCTATTATTTTAACTAAAAATATATATATATATTTTATATCTACTATATATGCTAATATTTTTTCTCCTTAAATATTATTAGCTTTTTAAGCTATTAGATTAATCTAGGGAATTTTATTTAAACTTATTTTTTTAACTAGTTATAAGCCTAGATTTATAATAATTTAAAAGAAATAGCTATATAATAAAAACTATTTTATTTTAAATATTTAAGTTTAAATTAATAATAATAAGCTATTTTTATATAAGAGAATTTATAATAAAACTATTTTAATACTATATTAAGTATTAAATCTAATAACAGTTAAATCTTATTAAAGGTTAAAAGATTAATTTATTATTATTATATACTTAATAAAAGATAAAGATAATAAGAGAAAGAAATTAGTTTTTATTTTTTTAAGGGAAAATTATAAGATATAGTTCTTATATATAAAAAAGTAGCTCTTTAGTAAAAATTACTAAAATATTATTAAATTATTTAAAAAAGAAAAGAAAAGCTAAGATAAAAAGATATTTAAAAAGATTAATATAATTATATAATATTAAATTATTAAATATTTCTTAGATAATAATTAGAAGAACTTTATAGATTTATCTAATATAGAGAATATTATACTCTTAGTTTTTTACTAGAGTATAAGCTTATAAGACTATAGTAAAGCCTTAAATCTAAATATAATACTAAGGTAATTAATTAAACCTTACTTTTCTCGCTTTTAGAATTTATATAAGATAAAGCTAAGAAGTATTTAAGGTTTAAAATATAAATAGGCTTTAAATTACTATTTTATTTAAAGCTAATAATCTATTTTAATATAATATATATTCTATTATTTCCTTATTTATATAGACTCTTTACTATTAAATCTCTTTAATATAAACCCTTTTCTATATTAATTAAACCCTTTATTATAATAGTTAACCCTTTATCTTACTAGTAAACTTTTCTCTAAGCTAAGTATATAAAGTAGCTATCTCTTTTATTATAATTATTAGTAGAGTAATTTACTAATAATCTTTAGAAACCTCTATTCTTTATAGTTTAAATTACTTATTTAGTAATATAAATAGCTATACTAATATACCCTATAATTTAAGAGATAAAAGTCTTAGCTCTTAGCCTATAATATATATTTTAAAGAGTTTAAAGATTATTAAATTTAGCTTATAATAATTAATTATTAAAGCTAGCTTATAAATCTTAAAAAATACTTTAATAGGCTTAGAAAGAGATTAACTCTAAATAGAAGATAATTTATTAATAAAGAGAGATTTTTTATAGCTTCTTACTACTACTTATATTAATAAATAATTAAGGCTTAAATTACTTAAATTATAGAGATATAGAGCTATTATACTTAATATCTATTATTAATAGTATTAGTATATAAATAAATATTTAGCCTATAATACTTTATTATTTAAGATAGAAGATAAGAAAGTTACTTATATTATAGTTTTATTAAATAAAGAATTAGCTTAATCTTAAATCTATTAGTAAGAGAATTTTAACTTTTAAATATTAACCTAAAATAGTTTTAAAGATTAATTATTAAACTTATTTAATAATTTATATTATTAAGAATAAAATATAATAAATTACTTTTATATCTTAATTTAATATTTAAACTAAATTACTAGAGCTTTTTTATATTATTTTAAATAAGCTTATATAAAGCTAAATTAAGATAAAAGATTTAATAATAATAAGATTATTTAATCTTATATTTTTTATATAAAACTATAATTTAAAATTTAAATAGGCTTATTAAACTATTAAGACCTTTTAACTAATTTTAATTAATTAGTATTTTTAACTATTAATTAGAAAATAAATTAAAAAAAGAATAAACTCTTAAATCTCCTTACTATACTAAATATAAATAGACTAATATAGAGTATACTAAAAGACTTTATCTTAAGGTAAAAGAGAAAGAAGACTAATAACTAGTATAAGGGAATAAATAAACTCTAAAAAAAAAAGTTTAAATTACTAGTAAAATAAGACTAGTTTAAAAAGAAAAGCTATTATTTTAACTATAGTAAAAGAAGTTATATATAGAAATTTAAATTATACTTAAAAAAGAAAGATTCTCTTAAAAAAAAAGCTTAAGACTATTATAATTCTTTATAATAAAGAGTTTAAAATAGATAAAAAGTCTTTATATACTTTAATATAACTTTACTTATTTAATAATATATTTAAAGATAAAGCTTTTATTAATTTAAGTTTAGCTTAATACTATATTAGCTTAGATATAATTATATAATATAGAATTTCTCTAGATTTCTAGTAATATATAAACTTTAAATCTATTAATAAATATAAGATTTAAAAGTATAAATTCTTTAAGATAAAGATTTATATTATTAATTTTAAAGGAATTATAGAGAAAGTAAATATATACTTTTATATTATCTTAATACTTAAATTATTTATTATCCTTAAGAAACTATAATTATAAACTATTAATCTTATTATAAATTAAGAGTTAATAATTTAAAAATATTATATTTTATAATAGCTATAGATAAAGATTAAAAATATTTAATAATTCTCTAAGATAATAAAAAAAGAAATAATCTATATATTTTATAAGAATTAAATTAACTCTATTATCTTAAAAAATCTGCTTTTAAAATATAAAAAGTATATAGAAGTCTTTTTAAAGAAAAGAATAAATATATTACTTATTAAAATAAATAAATATAAGATTAAACTTTTAAATAGTATAGTATCTTTATAAAGGAAATTTTATAATCTCTTTATTAAAAAACTTAATATTTTATATAAATATCTTAAAGATATATAATAAAAAGAGTAAATATAATTATTAACTAGTTCTATAAAAGTATTTATTTTATTTATTCTTAAGATAAATAATATGCTAAGGCTTTATATTAATTATTAAGCCTTAAATAGTATTATTATAAAGAATAAATATTCTTTATCTAAGATAAATAAAATGTTTAACTAATTAATTAGTTCTAAGATCTTTATTAAGCTTAATCTTAGGAATACTTATTATTAGATTAAAATCTACTATAGAAATAAATAGAAAATAGCCTTTTAAATCTATTATAAGTATTTTAAATATTTAATTATATTATTTAGCCTATATAATATTTTTACTATTTTTTAAGCTTATATTAATTAAGTATTATAGGAGTTATTAAATATCTATTATATTATATATTTAGATAATATTTTAATTTTCTCTAACTTTATTAAAGAGTATAAAAAATATATAATATAAGTTTTAAAAAGATTATAAGAGTATAAATTATATATAAAATTATCTAAATATAAATTCTATAAGAAAAGGATTAAATTCCTTAATTTCTTTATAAAGAAAAATAAAATAGAGATAAATTTTAGCAAAATAGAAATTATTAAAAATTAGCTAAAGCTTAAATTTTTTAAAAAAGTTTAAGTCTTTTTAAGATTTATTAAATTTTTTAGAAGATTTATCTATAATTATTCTATAAAAATAGCTTCTTTAATTAATCTATTAAAAAAAAGCATTTAGAGAAAGAAAATTAAAATATTTATTTAAACTAAAAAGACTATAAAAGTATTTAATAAGCTAAAGTTAATATTTATAACTTTATTAATACTAAAATACTTTAATCTAAAGAAATTAATATAACTTATAATTAATACTTTAAGATTTACTCTTATTATTATACTCCTTTAAAAAGATAATAATAAGATAAGTTTAAATATTAGTTTAAAGATAGCTTTAAGAATTAAAATTAAGATAAGTTATAATATTATATTTAAGAACTAGTACTTTATAATATATTATACCTAGAAGTTTATTAAAATAAAGATATATTATAAGGTCTATAATTAAAAACTCTTAGCTATTATTAATATTTTTAAATATTAGTATTATTATTTAAAAGATAGTAAATACTTTATATAAATATAGAGTAATTATATAAATTTATATTATTTCTTTATTATAAAGATATTAAATAATAAATAAGCTTAATAGGTAAAATTATTAGTAATATATAACTTTTAAATTAAATATAAGCTAAGATAGCTTAATATTATAAATACTCTATTTAAAAAAATAAATTTTAAACTCTTTAAATTTAAATCTTAGATAAGATTATTTCTAACCCTCTAGAAAAAGCTTTAATATAAAGCTTAAGATAAGTATATATAAGAAAATAGTTTAAAATATAAATCTATTAGAGCAAATAGTATAAATAGTTTAAAATATTTAATATAAAAAATATTAATTATTAAGATAATTAAAGAAAAGTTTACTTAAGATATTATAACTCTTAGCTTACTTTTTATATTAAAATAGCTTTAAATAAAGAATATCTTTATTTTAGAGAAAACTAAGGAATTAAAAATATATATTTCTAAAGATAGCTTAAAGATAATATAGAGAATAAATAATAAAGGACTATTATAAAAAAATAATATTATATTTATACTAGATATACTTATTATAAAGTAAGAGCTCTTTTAAATATATTATAATAATCTTTATATAAAGTATTAAGGTATTAAAAAGATTAAAGAGCTATTTTAAAGAAGATTTAATTAGCCTAAAATAATATAGAATATATAAAAATATATATTTATATATAATATCTACTAGAGAAATTAAATTCTATAATATAAGCTATATAAAGAGTTAAAGTCTCTACTAATCTTAATATAGCTATAATAGAATATTTTAATAGATTTTATAATAAGACTACTATTATTAAAGAAATAAGAAGTTATTTATAATTTAATATTAGTAATTATAAATTACTATTTAAAGATAGTACTTTATATCTTTATTTATAAAATATTAAAAGTAAATAAAATAATTAATCTTATTATAGATTATATTTATAATTACTTTAAATCTCTATAGTTAATTATATTAAATAAGAGTATACTATTTACTAGTAAATATTAAATAGAATTTTACTACTATATTTAAATTACTAGATTTTTAAATACTATATTTTACCTCTAGATTAATAGCTAAATTAAAAGGTAGAATTAAATACTAGAGTATTACCTTTAAGTTTACTTAAACTATAAATAAGATAATTAAGTATTTTTATTAATTATAGCAGAGTTTATATATAATAATTTAATTTATATCTTTATAGGTATAAGTTTCTTCTATATTATCTATAGATTTAACTCTAGAAGTTAAAATAAATATAATTTTAAGAAGTAAATAAATATACTAATAATTAATAATTAATTAAAAGAACTTATTAAGATTTATACTTAATTAGAAAAATTCCTTTAAAAGATTATTACTATATAATAGAAATATTATAATAAGAAGTATAAGTCTAAATTCTATATAGTAAAAGACTAAGTCTATCTTTTAATAAAGAACTTAAAGATAAATTAACTAATTAAGAAACTAGATATAAAATACTTAAGACCTTATAAAATTATAGAAAGAATTAAAACTTAAGCCTATTAGCTTAAACTTCTAAAGAGCTTAAATAAAATATATTTAATTTTTTATATTTCTTTATTAGAGCCTTATTATTAAAGACTTAAGGCTAAACTTAAATATTTAAACTTAATCTTAATAAATAATAAATTAAAATAAGAGATTAAAGCTATTTTAAATAAATAAATAATATAGAAAAAAAAGTAATATTTAATTAAATAAAAGAGCTATTTAAATTATAAAAATTTATAATAGCTTAAGAAAGATCTTAAATATATTTAAAATATATTAGCTAAATTTAAAGTAATAATATAAGCTATTAATAAAACTTCTTTAAAAAGAGCTTTAAGAAGCTTTAAAAAAAGAAATTAATAAAATTAATAAAATTTTTCTTTTTTTCCTATTAGATTTTTAAGTTTTACTTAATTATTTTATTATTAAATTTATATTACTCTTTCTTTATTTATTTATTTATAAAGATTTAAGAGTTTTAATAAAGATATAAAAAGTTAATTTATCTAGAAATAAATTTATTTTAACTAAGTTACTTTTAGTAAAAATTAAAAATATAGGCTTAAGATTAATTCCCCTTATTTATCTATTTTATTATTATAAAACCTTATTAATATAAACTTATTTTCTTTCTTATTAAAGAAAGAAAGAATATTATAAGTAATATATATAATTTCTTATATATACTATAAATTTAATACTATTAAATAGAATAATTTAAATAATTTCTACTAAAGCTATATTATAAACTACTTATATAAAGATAAGATTAATAGAATAATAAATATAAACTTATTTATATTTACCTTAATAAGTATTTTATATAAATATATCTTTATAAAGAATTTATACTTATTATAAGCTTTCTTAAAAGACTTATAATTATTTAAGAGATAAGTCTCTTAGCTAAAGCTCTATAGATAAATAAGCTTATTCTTATAAACTAATAAGATTAAAATATAGAGCTTATATTTATAACTATAATAATTATATTTAATATTAATATTAATATAAGTATATTAAAGTACTAGATTTTTAATTAGCCTTTTTAAATAATAAAGGTATATCTTTTAAGAAATTAAAAAAAACTTTTTATTTAGCTTAAAGATAATAAAGCTATTCTTTATTATTATATTAGTAATAATAATAATAATAATCTTAATTAATATCTTAATAATAATTAGTTTAATTTAAGTCTTTATATTAATAATTTCTTTATACTTTATACTTTATTTTTAAGATCTTTTTATAATATAAATAAGAATTATTTTTAACTTAGCTATAATAGCTAGCTTAATAATAAAATAAGTTCTCTTTTTTTTTAAGCCTTTTAGCATTATTATTAAATTAAAAAAACTTATTTATATAATAGCTAAAATTATAAAAAAAGATTACTTTAATAAAAATATAAATTAATTATATCTTAATTTAAATATAATATTTATTTTAGCTAATAGATCTTCTATAGAATTTAAAGTAAATAAAGATATTAATCTATTAATAGCTATAAAAAGAATAATATTTAATTAAAGAAGTAGTTTCTCTAGTATTATAATAGCAGCTAAAATTCTTAATATTTTAGCAGTAATTAAGAGATTATAATTTAATATTATATTAATAACTAGATTTAGCTATATTTTAATAGCAGTAGCTATATTTTCTATAAGAAATATAAGAGAAGGAAATAGCTTCTTAAAGAGAGAAGTAACTTTTTTAAGTTATTAATATTAATAAAATTAATACTTATTATATAAATCTTAAACTAAAGTAATTATTTAAAAAGTCTTACTATAAGAGAGTAGTATAAAATAAATTCTAAGATCTATAGTTTAATTAAATTAGCTAGTATTAATATAATAAATTATAATAACTTACTCTTAAAGTAAAAAGCTTTAAAAAATAAATAAAAAAGTAGCTAATCTTTTAAAAGTTTTAAGCTATTATATTATTAATATTCTTATACCTTTAAAAATATATCTAGATCTTTATTTAAATATATTTAAGATTAAGAGCTATATATAATAGAAAATAAAAAAATAATTATTAAGAGTTAAAATTTTAATTTTATAATATTATATAAATAATACTCTTAGCTTATATAATTTCTTAACCTTTTATTATAAAAGTAATAAAAAGCTTTTTTATTTATTATATTATAAACCTTTATAAAGCTATACTTTATATTTAATATAATAATTTTATAATAGCTTAAGAATAAGCCTTTAAAAAAGAGAAGAATACTATTATACTCTTAGCTTTTTATTAAGATATAAGTTTATAAAATTATAGTAAAGCCTTAAATTTAAATATAATATTAAGATAATTAATTAAACTTTATATTCTCTACTTTTAAGATTTATATAAGATAAAGCTAAAAAGTACTTAAGGTTTAAAATATAAATAGGCTCTAGATTACTATTTTATTAAAAGCTAATAATCTATTTTAATATAATATATATCTTATTATTTCTTTACTTATATAAACTCTTTATTATTAGACCTTTTTAATATAAACTCTTCTCTATATTAATTAAACCCTTTATTATAATAATTAACCCTTTATCTTACTAATAAACTCTTCTCTAAGCTAAATATATAAAGCTATTATTTCTCTTACTATAATTACTAGCAGAGTAATTTACTAGTAATTTCTATAAATCTCTATTTCTTATAAGTATTTCTCTTCTTTTTAAAGGCTTATTCTTAAGCTATTATAAAGTTATTATATTAAATATAGAGTATAGCTTTATAGAGGTTTATAGTATAGTAAATAAAGAAGTTTCTTATTACTTTTATAGTAAAGAATTAAGAAATTATATAAGCTAAGAGTATTATTTATATAATATTATAAGGTTAGAATTTTAATCTTTAGTAATTATTTTCTTATCTCTTATTATATATAACTTTTAATTTTAAATGTATTTAAATAATAATTTAAATATATTTTTAAAGGTATAATAGTATTAATAATATAATAGCTTAAAAAACTTTAAAAAATTAACTACTTTTTATTTATTTTTAAAGCTTCTTACTTTAAAAATAAGTTATTTTAATTAATTATATTAATATCTACTAATTTAATTAAACTATAAGTCTTAGAATTTATTTTATATTACTCTCTTATAGTTAGACTTCTTAAGTAATTATTTTAATTTAAGGTTTATATAATATATACTAATTTTAGTAGTATTAATAGCTTAAAAAAGTTATCTCTTCTTTTAATAAGCTATTTTCTTCTCTTATATCTTTTATAGAGAATATAGCTATAATTATTAAAATATAGCTAGATTTAATTATTAATATAATATTAAATTATAATTTTCTAATTACTATTAAAATATTAGAGATTTTAACTATTATTATAATATTAAAGAAATTATCTCTTTAATTAAGTATTACTTCTTTTATAGCTATTAATAAATTAATATCTCTATTTACTTTAAATCTTATAGAAGATTTATTAGCTAAAATAAATATTATATTAAATTTAAAGTATAAAAAGTTTATACTTTTATTAAATTAGCCTTTTTTTATAATTTTAATTATTATATAAATAAGTCTATTTAACTTAATAATAGTATTAAAAAGCCTATTGGAAAAAAGAGAATTTATCTTATTATTAAGCTAGCTACTATAGTTAAATTAAAGGTAACTTTTATTTATATTATAAAAAGGCCTTAGAAATAAAGTATAGAGTATAAAAGAATTATTAATATAAAGATTTAGATTAAATTAATTATTATTAAAATATTAGTTAAAACTATTATTATTATTATTAATAATATAATAATAAAGAATAGCTTTATTATTTTTAAGCTAAGTAAAGAATTTTCTCTAATTTTTTAAAAGATATATCTTTATTATTTAAAGAGACTAATTAAAAATCTAGTATTTTAATATACTTATATTAATATTAATATTAAGTATAATTATTATAGTTATAAATATAAGCTTTATATTTTAATCTTATTAATTATAAGAATAAGCTTATTTATTTATAAAGCTTTAGCTAAAAGACTTATTTTTTAAATAATTATAAGTCTTTTAAAAAGGCTTATAATAAATATAAATTCTTTATAGAGATATATCTATATAAAGCGCTTATTAAAGTAAATATAAATAAGCTTATATTTATTATCTTATTAACCTTATCTTTATATAAATAGTTTATAATATAGCTTTAATAAGAGTTGCTTAAATTACTTTATTTAATAGCTTTAAATCTATAGTATATATAAGAAATTATATATATTACTTATAATATCCCTTCTTTCTCTAATAAGAAAGAGAATAAATTTATACTAATAAAGTTCTATAATAGTAAAATAAATAAATAAAGAGAATTAATCTTAGGCTTATATTTTTAATTTCTGCTAAAAATAACTTAGTTAAAATAAATTTATTTTTAAATAAATTAGCTTTTTATATCTTTATTAAAACTTTTAAATCTTTATAAATAAATAAAGAAAGAAAGAGTAATATAGCTTTAATAATAAAATAATTAAATAAAACTTAAAAACTTAATAAGAAAAAAAAGTTTTTATTAGTTTTATTAACTCTTTCTTTTAAAGCCTTTTAAAGCTCTTTTTAAAGAAGTCTTATTAATAGCTTATATTATTACCTTAAATTTAGCTAATATATTTTAAGTATATTTAAGATCTTCTTTAAGCTATTATAAATTTTTATAATTTAAATAGCCTTTTTATTTAATTAAATATTATTTCTTTCTTTATATTATTTATTTATTTAAAATAGCTTTAATCTCTTATTTTAATTTATTATCTATTAAGATTAAGTTTAAATATTTAAATTTAGCTTTTAATCTTTAATAATAAAGCTTTAATAGAGAAATATAGAAGATTAAATATATTTTACTTAAGCTTTTTAAAAGTTTAAGCTAATAAGCTTAAGTTTTAATTCTCTCTATAACTTTATAAGGTCTTAAATATTTTATATCTAATTTCTTAATTAATTAATTTATTTTTAAGTTTTTTATTAAAAAATAGACTTAGTCTTCTATTATATAAGATTTAAGCTTATATTTCTTATTATAATATTTTTATTATATAATAATAGCCTTTTAAAGAAATTTTTCTAATTAAGTATAAATTTTAATAAGTTTTTTTAATTAATTATTAACTGCTATTATAAAATAGCAGTTAAGACTAGTTAATAATAGTATACTATAGATTTTACTTTAAGGAAATTCTTAGAAATAATTTTACTTTAGAGAAATCTTTAGGGATAATTTTATTTTAAAGAAATTATTAGAGATAATCTTATTATAATAAGATTATAGAGTTTAAAAAAAATTTTTCTTAAATTTCTTATAAAAACTTTATTACTTAAATAAAGAATATTTTATTATTTTCTATATTTATAGTATTAGCTAATATATTTTCTCCTTAAATATAATATTAGCCCTTTTAAGCTATTAAATTAATCTAAGAAATTTTAGTTAAAACTTATTCTTTTTAAGTAGTTATAAGCTTAAGTTTATAATAATTTAGGAAAAATAGTTATATAGTAAAAACTTTTCTATTTTAAATATTTAAGTTTAAATTAGTAATAATAAGCTATTTTTATATAAAAGAACTTATAATAAGATTACTTTAATACTATATTAAATATTAAATTTAATAGAGGTTAAATTCTATTAAAGGTTAGAATATTAACTTACTATTATTATATTCTTAATAAATAATATTAAAAGTAAAAAAGAGAAACTTATTTTTATCCTTTTAAAGGAGAACTATAAGAAATAGTTTATTTATATAAAGAGATAGCTTATTAATAAAGATTACTAAAAAGCTATTAAATTTATTAAAAGATTAAATAATAATTAATTTAATAAGGTTAATATAGCTATTTAATATTAAATTATTAAATATTTATTTAAAGATAATTAAGATAGATTTATTAATTTTAATAATATATATATATTATAAGAGGCTTTATAAATAAAATATATAAAAACTTTCCTTAATTAAAAATACTAACTTATTTAATTATTTATATATTTTTAAATAACTTCTAGATAAATAATCTTAAATACTTAGAGTTAATTATAATAAATAAAAAAGAGAATTATAATATCTAATAATATAATATCTTTTTTAGCTTAATTTAAAACTAAGATATAATAATTACTCTTATTATTATCTAAGGAGTATACTATAAATAAGGCAGTAATTAATATATATAAGAATCTAGAAATAGATAATATTTTAGCTATTTTAAAAGAAATAAAGAGCTAACTTTAAGTAAAATTAATTATTATATTCTTTATAAAAAATAAATAAAAATCTATTAAATACTATATTTATAAGAAGAATTATTATATTAAAGATTATTTATTCTTACTTATTATTTAAAAAAATATAAGAAATAATTAAAGATAAAAAAGAAAGTCTTATAAATAAATATTTAATAGTCTTATTATTTAAAATAAAATAATAATAAAGATAATTAATAAAATCTATAAAGAGGTTTAATTCTTAAAGAGTAAAAGATTAAAAAATAAAAGATATAAAGTATATAATATAGAAAAAACCTTAGATATTAAAAAGAGTTAATTTTAATTAAAGTCCTTAATTACCTTTAATAACTATATCTTAGATAAAATTATTTATTTATTAAAAAATATCGCCAGTAAGAATTTATTTTAATAATATATAGATAATAATATTAATTTATATATAATTAATAAAAATTATTATTTTAAAGGATTATTAATTTAAATTTAATAGAGGTATATTTATATAAATAGAGAAATCTTATATTTAAAATATATAAGAATAATTATTTTAAAAGATAAGAATAAGAAGATATTAAACTTAGAGAATATATTATTTATATTTAATCTTAAAATAAATCTTTTATTAATTAAGATATTTTACTAATAATTAAATATATATAAATGCTTTAAATAAAAGATTAATATCTATATTAAATAAATTAGATAAAATTATAATTTAAAGTATTATTAAATATAGAGTTTATATTATTAAAAAAGTCTTCTTAAATTAAATATTATAATTATAATATATATTTATTATACTATCTTTTATTAAAAATACTTTAAATATTATAGCTATAAATTAAGAGAAAGAATTTTTTTTAAAAAAATTAAGAAAAAGAAAGAGTATTAACTATAATATAAGAGAATTAATTATTTTAAACTTAAAAAGATTAAGAATCTATATAATTTAATTATATTAAAGAAGCCTATTAAAATAATAATAAACTATTAATATATAATATATACTATAACTAATATTAAAAATAAGAGAAATACTATAAGTATATAAAAGGCTAATATCTTAAAACTTATTTATATAAATATATATAGTTAAATACTAGAGTTTAAGAATAAATATATTTACTTTCTAATAATTATAGATAATTTTTTAAGAAAAATATAGATATTTTTAATAAAAGCTAAATTTAATATTACTCCTATTTTAAATAAATAAAAAAGAGAAGTTAAGATAATAATAAATCTTTAAATTCTTAGTATATAATTAGATAATATATTAAAACTTAAGAAACTCTTTAAGATTTAGAGAAAGCAGTTTAGCACCTACTATAAATTAATAATTTTATATATATTAATATAAAATAAAGCTATAAAATAAATATATTAAACTATTAAAAAAAAGATAAGAGCTATATTTAAAGATTTAAACCTTTTAATTAAATTATAGATAGAAATAGCTTAAGCTAATATATATATTAAAAATAAAGTATTAAATAAACTAATAATTAATAGGGTTTAAATATCTCTAGAGAAAGTATTTATTAAAGTTAAGCTATTAATTAATTATTTAAAAGTATAGAGATATTAAGCAGTATTATATATAAATCTAGAATTTTAATTTTCTACTATAAGATATATAAAGAAATAAATTAATAAATTAAGATAAAATCTATATTTTTATAAAATATATTAAGAGAATAAATAAATAGTAAAAAGTCTAAGCTTTAAATATAAGAAAGACTATTAAAACCTATTAAACTAAATTCTTTAAAAATAAACTAAGAGAAAATTTAAACTTAAATATTTTTTAAAGAGTATTATTAAATATAATATTAATAAAGAACTTAAGAGATTAACTAATAATTTAATATATTACCTTACTTAATCTTATATTAAGTATATATATATTTTTAAATAAAAGAAAGAATAATATTAATAATTAAAAAAAGAGCTATAAAGAAGTTTTATTTTTCTTTAAAAAAAATAAAGTTTTTTATTTATAAAAAATTAAAAATTCTAATTATAATAAGATTAAAGAATAAAAAAAATATTTAATAATTCTTACTTTAATAACTTAAATAATTATAAAGTTATATAAATAAACTCTTTACTAAGACTAAATAAATAAATTATATCTTATATAAAGATTCTCTATATAATAAAATATAAGAGAGAAAAAGTTAAGCTATTAAATAATAAATAAGAACTAAAGTTATATAAAGCTATACTTATATTAAATCTCTTATTTCTAGATATTAATATAGACTAAGAGAAGTATATAGATTAAATATTAAGTATAATAATAGTAATATATATAATAAAGAAATATATTTTAATCTTAAACTTATATTAAGCTATAATTAATAATCTTACTTAAAGTAAATTATAAAAGAATATATTTAAAGCTAAAATAAATATACTCTAAGTAAATAGTATTTTTAAAGTAATTATACTATTATCTAGAGCTAATATTATAATTAGCTATTAAGTATTAATTATAAAATATAATCTTAATAGCTTTCTTTAGAAGTTTAAAATATATTTTATTATTTAAAGGTTTATTTAAAAATATAGTATTAATTTTAAATATACCTTTATCTTTACTTTATACTATAATATATTATAGGCCTTTTTAGCTATTATTATTATAGAGAATTTAAAGTATTATATAATAGATATTAATAATACCTTTATAAAATTAATATTAAAGGAGAAAATTTATATAATACCTTTATTAAGAATAAATATACTATTAAAGATAATATTAAAGATCTTTTAATCTCTATATAGATTAAAATAAGCTATAAAAGATTAAAATTAAACTTATATAAAAATATTCTAGAAGATAAGTTTTATATAAATTAATATTAATCTATACTTTCTATAATACTTAAAGAAAGAGATTTTATTTCTAGTATATATTAATAATATTTTAATTAGAGTAAAGTAAATAGAAAATATTAATTAGTTTAAATAATAGTTTAAATTAATATATAAAATAAAAGATTTAGAGAAAGTAAAGAAAATCTTTAATATTTAAATTATTTATAATAAAAAGGACTAAATATTAACTATAGACTAAACTTATTATATTAAAGAACTCTTATTAAGATATAGAATAAATAAAAAAAAGTATATCTAGTTAATATTCTATTAAATAAATATAACTCTTTAAAGCTATTTAGCCTTTAAAATAAAAAAATAAATTAGAGAAAATATTAAAGAATTATTAATAGCTTAATTTACCTAGTAATTTTAATAAAATTAAATATTATATTTATAATTAGCAGATTAAGTTAATATTTATTAGATTTATTTAAAAGGTATTTTAAAGTATTAAAATTCTTAATAAGATATCTATAATTAATTATAAGCCTTAGTCTTAAGTTTAATATAAACTAAGACTAGCAGCTTATTAAGTATTTAGATTTAAATTATATAATAGATAAAACTAATTAAATATTAATTTTAAAGTATATCTTTATTTTAGCTAATAATTTAATAAGCTAATTAAATAAAAAATAAAAGTTTATTATAACTTTAATTATAAAAGCTAAATATATAGCTATATATTAAGCTATAAAATAATCTTAGTAATTAGCCCTTCTCTTAAGAAATATAGAGTATAGATATTATATTAATCTTAATAAGTATAAATTAAAAATAAGAGAGAAGTAAACTTTTACTATTAGTTTATTAGTTAAAATATATAAAGATAATTAAGTATTATTATTATTAATTAAGAATACTTATATTTATAAAAGGTTAAAATATATTAATATTATATATTACTATATATATAATCTATATTAAAAGAATAGAATTAATATTAAATTTATTAAAATATAGAATATAATAATAGATAATTTTACTAAATTACTATTAAAGGTAAACTTCTTAAAATTCTTAAACTAATTAAGATTAACTAACTTAATAAGTTTAAATTAAAAAGAAGTATTATAAAATAATAGTTAGAACTAGCTAGTAATAATATATTATAGATTTTATTTTAAGAAAATCTTTAAAAATAATTTTATTTTAAAAAAATCTTTAAGAATAATTTTATTTTAAAAAAATTATTAAAGATAATCTTATTATAATAAGATTATAAAGCTTAAAAAAACTTTTTTTTAAACTTTTTATAAAAACTTTATTATTTAAATAAAAAATATTTTATTATTTTCTATATCTATAGTATTAGCTAATATACTTTCTCTCTAAGTATAATATTAGCTTCTTTAAGCTATTAAATTAGTCTAGAGAATTCTAGTTAAAACTTATTCTTTTTAAGTATTATTAATATATTTATTTATTTTCTAAAGTTATATTTATCTTAATTTTTAAGGTTAAATCTATAGATAATATAAAAAAACTTATACTTATAAAGATATAGATTAAATTATTATATATAAACTTTACTATAGTTAATAAAAATACTATTATAAAATAGTAATTAAGACTAGTAAATTCTAGTATAATAAAGATTTTACTTTAAGAAAATCTTTAAGAATAATTTTATTTTAGTAAAATTAAGTAGCTTAAAGAAACTATTTTTTAAGCTTTATATAAAATTTATTACTCTAAATAAAAATATATAAATATACTTTATATCTACTATATATATTAATACTCTTTTTTTTAAGTATTATTAACCTTTTAAGCTATTAAATTAATCTAAGGAATTTTATTTAAATTTATTCTTTTTAACTAGTTATAAGCCTAGGTTTATAATAATTTAAGAAAAATAGCTATATAATAAAAACTATTCTATTTTAAATATTTAAGTTTAAATTAATAGTAATAAGCTATTCTTATATAAGAGAATCTATAATAAGATTACTCTAGTACTATATTAAATATTAAATTTAATAAGAATTAAATTCTATTAAAGGTTAAAATATTAATTTACTATTATTATATTCTTAATAAATAATATTAAAAATAAAAAAGAAAAACTTATTTTTACTCTTTTAAAAGAAAACTATAAGAAATAATTTATTTATATAAAAAAATAGCTTATTAGTAAAGATTACTAAAGAGCTATTAAATTTATTAAAAGGCTATATAATAATTAGTTTAATAAGGCTAATATAACTACTTAATATTAAATTACTAAATATTTATTTAAAGATAATTAAGATAAATTTATTAATTCTAATAATATATATATATTATAAGAGGCTTTATAAATAAAATATATAAAAACTCTCCTTAATTAAAAATATTAACTTATTTAGTTATTTATATATTTTTAAATAATTCTTAGATAAATAATTTTAAATACTTAAAGTTAATTATAATAAATAGAAAAGAGAATTATAATATCTAATAATATAATATTTTCTTTAGCTAAGTCTAAGTATAAAGAGCTAAAATAAGGAAGCTCTTTATTAGAGGTAATTAGTCGGACTAGTTAAACAGAATATAAGATAAGAGACGCAGGCGAGTAGTAGTCTACGCGTAGTAAAGTTAAAGGTTAGATTTAGTAGTAATTAGAATAAATCGCTAATCCGTCTAACTTCTATTTCTTTAGAGGTTATTTATCTATTTATCTATTTTACTAGATTATTTAAATAACTTAGTCTTAATAGCTCTATCTATAACTAGCTAATTTAACTATTATACGTAGATTTAATTATCTTATTATTTTTCGTTATTTATCTTAAGTTATTTATCTTAAGTCTTAATAAGTTTAGATTAAGTATTATAGCTTTAGTTCGTAATACTAAGGCTAAAATATAATAACTATTTTTAATATTATTTAAAAAATATACTATAATTAGAGTAATAATTAATATATATAAAAATTTAAAGATAAATAATATTCTAGCTATTTTAAAAGAAATAAAGACTTAACTTTAAGTAAAACTAACTACTATATTCTTAATAAAAAATAAGTAAATCTTTATTAAATATTATATCTATAAGGAAGATTATTATATTAAAAATTGCTTATTTTTATTTATTACTTAGAGAAATATAAAAGATAACTAAAAATAAAGAAAGAAATCTCTTAAGTAAATATTTAATAATCTTATTATTTAAGATAAAATAATAATAAAGATAATTAATAAAATCTATAAAAAGATTTAATTCTTAAAAAATAAGAGATTAAAAAATAAGAAGTAAAAAAGTATATAATATAGAAGAAACCTTAAATATTAAAAAAAGCTAATTTTAATTAAAATGCTTAGCCTTAATTACTTTTAATAATTAAATCTTATATAAAATTACTTATCTTTTAAAAGATATTACTAGTAAGAATTTATTCTAATAATATATAGATAATAATATTAATTTATATATAATTAATAAAAACTACTATTTTAAAAGATTATTAATTTAAATTTAATAGAGATATATTTATATAAGTAAAGAAATCCTATATTTAAAATATATAAAGATAGCTATTTTAAGAGATAAGAATAAGAAGATATTAAACCTAGAAAATATATTACTTATACTAAACCTTAAGGTAAATTTTTTATTAATTAAGATATTCTATAATATAAATATAAGTATATAATACTACTTTAGCGTCGCCTACTTACTACTTTAATAAAGTATAAAGGTATAAGGTATAGAAGCCTTAGGCTAATAACTTAACTATATAATTACTTCTTTATATAGCTAATAAAAGAATAACTTCTTTATCTCCTATACTATATTAATTTAGTAGTATATTAAGATTATTTAAGGCCTAATTATTATTAAGAGTATCTTAAAAACTATTATAGTAATCTACTATATTATTTAATTATTAAGCTAATTCTTAATACTAGTAAGTTATCTATAGTCTTTTCTCTATTATATATAAAGTTATCTGTTATTATTAGAAGTCTTTATATTATTTATTCTTTTTATTAAGATTTATCTTAATATTATTTAATTCTACCTTTATTAGCCTTAAATTAGTATTTCTTATTAAAATATTTATATTAAACTATTTCTTTATATATTTTATACCTAGGGATATTATAGATTAACTAGGAATATTTATATTTAAAGCTCTACTTTTATTATTAAAATTCTATATTATATTATTAATTTTATTATTTTTATTATTAGTTTTATTATTTTTATCTTTAATATTATTATAATTTAACTTTAATCTCTTTTACTAAATATCTTATTTAAAGAAACTAAAGTTAAGCCTCTATAATAAGCTAGCCTTTAAAGGAGATAGATTAAAGCTAATATCTCTTTATATTATTTAAAAGAATACTAAAGCTTATATATAGTCTAGTAGCTTTTTAAATAGTAACTTTTTAATTTAAAGATTAGCTTAATTATAAAACTATTAATTTTATTAATTTTATTTTATCTTATTATTTAAGATATAACTTTTTAAAGTATACTTTATTAGCTTATATTAAAATATTCTAGATTAAGCTATAAGTATTACCTTCTTAAGTAAAATAATTTATATTTCTTATATTATAAGTAATAGATTAGTTTATCTTTTATAATACTATTAAAGACTTCCTTAGATTTATAATAATATTAATAAAATACTTTACTTTCTAAAAATAGTAATTTACTATAGTAAACTTAGCTAATTTTATATTAAAACTTATATAGCCGCTAAGTAGATTATATTCTATATATTCTTATAGTACTTTTATAGCTTTATTATAAGATAAATACTAATAGAAGTAATTTAAGTTATAAATTCTAATTACTATATCTCTTTAATTAGCTTTATTTAATTTAATTCTTAAATTTTAAAATTCTATTTTTTAAAGCTAAGGAGCTAAATATTAAAGAGCCTTATTTAATCTATTATATTCTTTCTTAAATCTATTACTATATTATTTAAGTAAAATCTTAATATAATTAATAGCGAATATTAATAATATAATAAATATTATTAACCCGGCTATATTTCTAGTATTATTAGCTATTAACTCTAATATTATATTAATAGAGATATTCTAGTAGATAATAGAATTAAATCAGTAAATAATAGAAAATATAAGGGCTATATTAAACTAAAATTACTAAATAATAAAATATTTTATAAATTAAAATAATATAGCTTAAAATAATAATTAACTTAACTATTAATAATATTAATATTAATACTAATAGTAATAGTATTAATAATAGCAAGATTAATAATAATAATTAGTTTAAAATTAAACTCTTTATTATAATCCTTTAATAAATCTAAATATTAAATTTATCTTAAAGATATTAATAAGTATTATAATTAATAATATACTATAGAAGTAAGTAAAGCTAAGATATTTTTACCTTAATTTTAGTAATATAAACTATATTAATATAAGCCTAATAGTTATAGTTAGTAATTATATATATTATAAGAATATATATTTTTTTACTAATTATATTTATAATTTAGCTATAATAAAAAGAGAAGCCTTAATTTAAGGCTATATTTAAAGATTTTTATAAGGCCTTATATTATAATAATATATAGTAGAATTATTTAATAGTAATTATAACTTTTTATAGAATTATTTAATTAAGAAAAGATAAATTCTTATAATAATAAAGTACTTTAAGTTTAATACTACTATAGTAATAAGATAATTAAAATCTCTATATTATACTATATAAGATATTACTATAGGTTAAATACCTTAAGAGTTTATTTAATAAATATTATAACTATTATATATTATAAATACTATTAAAATATATAATTAGCTTTTAATTATATAGAATAAATTTTTACTATTTTTAAAATAAGATATATAGGCGCTATAACTTAATATTATACTCTTTAACTTTATTAAATATATTAAGAAAGTATATATTATTTAGTAAAAATAAGTAAATAAAAATAAATATTATTATTAATAATATAATTATAATAATTAAAAAACTTCCTTTTTTTATTATTTTCTCTTTTTAATTATATTAAGATAGAACTAATATAATATTAATATTAATAACTAGACTAAAGATAAAAAGACTAAAAGTTAAAGCTATAACTATATAAACTATATAATACCTTATTAATTAAACTAGTCTAATATATAAATATAATAATATTAAATATAGAATATAGGCTAATCTTTAGTATAACTATACTAGTTCTTATAATATAGTAATTAAAATTAATATTAAGCTTTAAATAAAAACTATTTTTAATAATATAGAAATAATAATTAAAATCTTTTTTTTAGTATAGCTATAAGCTATAGCTTATATAGATATTAAAATAAATTAAGCTATAATTATAAATACTATAAATAGAAACTATAGTTAATAAAATTATAATATACTTAATTTAAAAGTATATAATATAATATCTCTTAATTAAACTCTAGATTTAATTAACTTTTCTAAAAAATATAATAGCTACTATTACTAAGATAGTTACTAAGATAAATATAATAATTTTTAATATATAGACTATATTAAAGATAACTATAATACTTATATTAACTATATTATATTATAAATTATTTCTCTATTTAAATATTAGCTATATTAAATAGTCTTCTAATTAAATAATAAGCTCTATAATTATTTATATAATATTAATTATTATTAAAAATTAATATTATATTTCCTTATTATTAAAGCCTCTAATATTATATTATTTAATATTATATTATTTAATATTATATTACTTATTATTACTTATATAGCTATAACTATACTATAACTTATTATTATTAAATCTTTAATTAAGTAAGCTTCTCTTAAATATATCTTTTATAAATAGTATTATACTATAGTAAAAGTATATATTGCTAGTAATATTAAGGTAAAGCTAATTTACTTAAATTTAAGTTACTTTATAATAATAATTAATAAAATATTTCTTAAGTAAGTTATACTATATATAAAAATTTATTATATATTTAAAATAAAGATTAATAAAATAAGACTTATAGTATATAACTTATTAGCCTATATTTAACTTATTTTAAATTATTTAGCTATTTATTATTTTAAACTAATAATATTTTAGCTTAAAATTAAAGCTTACTTAATTAATTATCTTAAAATAAACTTTCTGCTTAAAATTAATATAATAAATTACTATAGTATATTAATATACCTTACTATATTAGCTTATACTATTATTAAGAATATTTATATTCTATTAAAGATTACTATAAAGCTAAATTATAATTTACTATAATTAGTTTATTTTATATATAAAATAATAGTACTACTAAATAGTTCTATATATATCTTAATATAATTTAAAAGATATCTTATAGAAGATTATAATTATCTCTTTAAGCTTAACTATTAAAGAGTAAGTCTATATACTTATTTAATAAATGCTAATTTTATCTTTATTTAAGCTATTAATACTATAAATAAAAAATAGGCTATTTTATAAAAGATATACTTAAGTCTAGTTAATAAATATAAGAAAACTAATATATTCTATATTAACTTAATTACAGTACTACTAGTATAGTTAATATTATTATTTCTTAATAAAGCTAAGAGACTAGCGATATAAGATAATAATCTAAGCCTTAAAAAAAACTTAATATTAATATTATTATTTATAGGCCTTTAAATATTATTAATAAGCTTAAAAAAATAATTAAAGCTTATAATATTTAATTAAACTATAGATTTATTAATATTCTCTTAAATTAATAAATAATAATTTTACTAAAAGAAGGTTAGAAATTAAATATTCTTAAATATACTAAGATTTATTCTCTTAGCCTTAAGAACTATAAAATTATTAATTAAACCTTTAATAAGCTATATAAATAAAAAAAGATAAAGTATATTATTAATTATATACTAAGCAAATATTTTATATTTATTATTTAGCGTAATATTAAGTATAATAAAATAATAATCTATAAAAGTAAGATAGTTATAAATATCTATAAGCTAAACTATATTATTAAACTTAATACTTACTCTCTTTTACTATAAAAGGAAATTATCGTATTTATAGTAAAAAAATACTTTATTTTAATATTTAATATAGTATCCTTTTAATATTAATAGCGCATTTAATATAACTATAAGAATTAACTATTTATTATTTTATATAAAAAATAGAAAATCTTTAATATTATTATTATAGGCTTTTATAATATACTAGTATATATTTAATAATAAATAAATTATTACTTATATACTTTCTATAAATTTATAAAGATATATATTAATAATATTATAGTTACCTTTAATATAGTTAATAATTACTATATATACTTATATAAGGTCTTTAAAAAAATATAAGAACTAAATATTAAGCTTAACCTTAAGAAGTCTTTTATAAGATTTCTCTTTATATAGTTATTAAATTACTATATTAACTTATTAAAAATAAATATTATTAGTAAAAAGGTAAAGGCTATAATTAATATTTTATTTTCTCTTATAACTTAGGCTTTAAAGTTATACCTTAGCTTAATAAGATAGTTTAAATAATATATCCCTTAATATATTAAGATTATATAGCCGCTATAAGATTAAAAGATAATACTTCTTAATAAAGCCTTTATAAAAGGTAAAGTATAATAAAGTTTTATAAAAAATATAATCTTAGCTATACTCTTATAAATTAAAATAAATACTTATAATATTATTTAAAAGTACTTTAATAATTTATTCTTTCTTATATACTATAACTTAAAGCGCTAGCTCTATTTTAATATTAATACTAGTATCTCTAGCTTTAATATTATACTATACTACCTCTATAATAATATTAAGGCTTAACTAGATAATTATTATCTCTCTATAGTTTATAAATCTCTTAAGGCTATATTTAATTAATTAAAAATTTAGCTAATTATATTTCTCTTAAAATAGCTTAATATAGCTAAAAAGAAATATTAGCTAATAGAAATAGAGATAGTATATTTAATATAAATATTATATAAAATACGCTATATTATTAAAACCTATTAAATACTATTAATTATTTTTATAAACTATAGCGCTATAATTATAATTACTAAATAAATATCTCTTTAATTAATATTAATAAGTCGGACTAATTTATACCTTATCTTAGTATTATAATATATATAGAGATTTAACCTTATATTTATATATAAGCTAAAATATAATAATATTATTATAGATATATTATTATATCTTAAATTACTTCTTATTAAGCTAAATACTCTTATACTAGAGAATATTAAATACTATTTAGCTATTATATTTCTTAAGACTATATATATTAATAATACTAAGAATAAGCTATAATATAATATAACTCTTATTAAATTATTAAAGAAGTTTAAAATTTAATTAGAGAAAAGCTATAAAATTAATTCTTATTAATTTAAAACTTTTACTATATTATAAGATAATATAAACTCTATATATCTTCTTTTTATAATTTATAATAAACTTCTTTATATAGTTAATACTAATAATATTTAATATCTCTATATATTATAATTAATCTTTAAGAATATTCTTAAAATAGCTTATAATAATATAAGATACCTTAAATATTATTAGATAATTACTAATATTTATAATTTTATAATCTATAAATTTATAAAGTAAATTAAAGCATATATTAAGTATTATTATTTATACTAAATAAATTAAATATATTATTATATACTTTATAGTAGCTATTAGCTTATTCTTATATTAAATATCTCTTTTTATATAATTATTATAGACTTTATTATAAGATTACTAAATATAGAGCTATATAATTAAATCTTAACTATTATCTGTAAACTTATAAAATAAGAGTTAAAAAGAATAAGTTTAGATAAAATTCCCTAGACTATTTAACTATCTTAGAGGGCTAATAATACTTAAGAAAAAAGAATATTAGTATATATAATAGATATACAGTATATATTAATATTTTCTTAGTTAGAGTAATAGATTTTTATATAGAGCTTAAGAAATAATTTCTTTAAACTACTTAATTTTACTAAAATAAAATTATTATTAAAGATTTTCTTAAAGTAAAATCTTTATTATATTAGAAATTACTAGTTCTAACTGCTATTTTATAATATTTCTCTTTAGTCTAGACTTATTAAATTAATTAATTCTAATTAACTTAAGAATTTTAAGAAGTTTATTTTTAGTAGTAGTTTAATAAAACTATTTGCTATTATATTTTATATTTTAATAAACTTAATATTAATCTTATTTCTTTAGTATAAATTATATATATAATAGTATATAATATTAATATGCTTTAATTTCTTATAAATATAAATATCTTTAATTAATAATAGTAATACTTAATTATCTTTATAAACCTTAACTAAAGAATTAATAATAAAAGCTTACTTTTCTCTTATTATTAGCTTAAATTTATTTAGATTAATATAGTATTTATATCTTATATCTTTTAAAAAAAGGGCTAATTATTAGAATTACTTTATAGCTTAATATATAGCTATATATTTAGCTTCTATAATTAAAGTTATAACAGACTTTTATTTTTTATTTAATTAGCTTATTAAGCTATTAGCTAAAATAAAAATATTCTTTAAAATTAATATTTAATTAATCTTATTTATTATATAATCTAAGTTTAAATATTTAATAAATTATTAGTCTTAGTTTATATTAAACTTAAGACTAAAATATATAGTTAATTATAAGTATCTTATAAGAGACTTTAATATCTTAAAGTATTTTTTAAATAAATCTAATAAATATTAATTTAATCTACCTATTATAAATATAATATCTAGTCTTATTAAGATTATTAAATAGATTAAGCTATTAATAATTCTCTAATACTTTCTTTAATTTATTCTTTTATTTTAAAGGCTAAATAGTTTTAAAGAGTTATATTTATTTAATAAGATATTAACTAGATATACTTTCTTTTTACTTATTCTATATTATAATAAGAGTTCTTTAATATAATAAGATTAGTCTATTATTAATATTTAATTCTACTTATTTTAAATAATTTAAATATTAAGAATCTTCTTTACTTCTCCTAAGTTCTTTATCTTATATATTAATTTAAACTCTTATTTAAATTAATAAATACTCTTTATTTACTTTATACTAATTAAAATATTATTAATATATATTAAGAGTAAAATCTCTTTCTTTAAGTATTATAATAAGTATAGATTAATATTAATCTATATAAAACCTATTTTTTAAAATATTTTTATATAAGTTTAATTTTAATCTCTTATAGCTTATTTTAAATTATATAGAGATTAAAAAACTTTTATTATTATTTTTAGTAATATATTTATTCTTAATAAAGATATTATATAAATCTTTTTTTTTAATATTAATTCTATAAAGATATTATTAATATTTATAATATAATACTTATAATCCTCTATTATAATAATAGCTAAGAATATTTATAATATATTATATTATAAGATAAGAGTAAAAGTATATTTAAAATTAATATTATATTTTTAAATAAATCTTTAAATAATAAGATATATTTTAAGCTTTTAAAGAAAACTATTTAAATTATATTTTATAGCTAATATTTAATAGCTAATTATAATATTAGCTCTTAATAATAGTATAATTACTTTAAAAGTTTTATTTACTTAAAGTATATTTATTTTAATTTTAAATATACTTTACTATAGTTTATCTTAAATAAAATTATTAATTATAGTATAATATAAGTTTAAAATTAAAATATATTCCTTTATTATATATATTACGATAATAGTATTTAATATTTATTTTATATATTTCTTTTAGTCTATATTAATACTTAAAGGTAGAAGATTTAATATAAGTATTACTTAATATAACTTTTTAGCATTTTATTTATTATTTAATAACTTAATCTTTTCTTTTTTATATTTTACTATATAAAAGATCTTTATATAAAATATAATTTACCTACTTAGTAGAGATAAGAGATTTATTTATAAATTCTTATAATTATTTAAATTATTAAAGTAAGAATAATTAAATATTTTCTTTTATTTTATAATTTTATTATATTAAAATATTTTAATTTTTTTTTAATAAAAAGCTTCTTTTTCTTTTTAAAAAAAAATTAAAATTTTTTATAGCTCTCTTTTTAATTATTAATATTATTTTTCTTTTTATTTAAGAGTATATATATATTTAAGGTAATAAGCTAAGTTATTAATTAACTTCTTAAATTCTTTATTAATATTATATTTAATAATAATCTTTAAAAAATCTTAAGGTTTAAATCTTTTTTTAATTTATTTTTAAAGAATTTAATTTAATAAGTTTTAATAGTCTTTTTTATATCTAGAACTTAAACTTTTTATTATTTATTTATTCCCTTAATATATTTTATAAAAATATAGATTCTATTTTAATTTATTAATTTATCTTTTTATATATCTTATAATAGAAATTCTAGATTTATATATAATATTATTTAATATTCTTATATTTTTAAATAATTAATTAATAACTTAACTTTAATAAAGGCTTTCTCTAGAGATATTTAAACCCTATTAATTATTAGTTTATTTAATACTTTATTTCTAATATATATATTAATTTAAGCTACTTTTACCTATAATTTAATTAGAAGGTTTAAATTTTTAAATATAGCTCTTATTTTTTTCTTAATAGTTTAATATATTTATTTTATAGCTTTATTCTATATTAATATATATAAAACTATTAGTTTATAATAAATATTAAACTATTTTCTCTAGGTCTTAAAAAGATTTTTAAATTTTAATATATTATTTAATTATATACTAAGAATTTAAAGATCTATTATTATCTTAATCTCTCTTTTCTATTTATTTAAAATAGAGATAGTATTAGATTTAGCTTTTATTAGAAATACTTATATTTTTCTTAAAAAGTTATTTATAATTATTAAAAAATAAATATATTTATTTTTAAACTCTAGCATTTAACTATATATATCTATATAGATAAATTTAAAAATATTAGCCTTTTATATATTAATAGTCTCTCTCTTATTTCTAATATTAGCTATAATATATATTATATATTAATAGTCTATTATTACTTTAATAAGCTTCTTTAATATAGTTAAATTATATAAATTTTTAATCTTTTTATATTTAAAATAGTTAATTCTCCTATATTATAGTTAATACTTTTTCTTAATTTTATTTTAATAAAATCTTTCTTTTTTTTTTTTATTTTAATAAAATTCTTTTTCTTAATCTATAATTATAATATTAAAAGTATCTTTAATAGAGAATAATATAATAAATATATATTATAATTTAAGTATTTAATTTAAGAAAACTCTCTTAATAATATAAACTCTATATTTAATAATACCTTAAATTATAATCTTATCTAACTTATTTAATATAGATATTATTCTTTTATTAAAATATTTATATATATTTAATTATTAGCAGAATAATATAGTATAAAGAATAAAGAAGTTATTTTTCTATTAGCTATATAAAGAAGTAACTATATAGCTAAGTTATTAGCTTAAGGCTCTTATATTTTATATCTTTATACTCTATTAAAGTAATAAGCAGGTAATATTAAAATAGTATTATATACCTGTATTTATATTAATATACTCTCTTTAAGAAAAATATTATTATCCTTAATAATAGAGTATAGAAATATATATATAGATATAGTATAAGATATAATTAAATATTCTTATAGTTTATTTTTTTTTATACTTAGTTCGCGGTAATTAATATTATTTATAGAGTCTTCTATACTTTTATAATTTAGCTAGTAGTTTAAAATATTAGTTATACTTCTAGATAAATTTTTAAGTATTAATTAAGTTCTTAAGATAATATTATATATTATAATAAGTATTATATCTTTTCTAGTAAACTAAATATTTAATAATAGTTTTACCTTAAACTTACTAGATATAATAGTTAAATAGTATCTTAATCTTATAATAACTAATATTAATATTCTCTATATTAATATATAGTAATAATATATTATTAAAGAGTATAAGATATTTAAAAGAATTATTTATATAGTATAGCTTTAAATAAGTAATAGAGAAAATATTATAGTATTTTTAATAAGCTAAGATATTTAACTAGTATATAAAATATTTAATCTTATACTTAATTATAAGCAGTCTTATATATTATATTAATAATTTCCTTTTAAAAATAGCTATATTAAAAATATTATATTTATAGTATAACTTTAATAAGACTTTATTACTAAGGGTAAAATAAATTAACTAATAATTCTTATTATATATATACTTAGTATTTATAATAGCTAAGCGAAGTATTTTATATATATTAAGTTATAAGGTAAAATCTTAAATTTCTTTATTATAGAGGTTTATAGTATTATTTAATTAAGTATTATATATTAAATTATATAGAGATTTTATTATAGTAAATAATAAGCTAAAGTTTAATATTAATTATATTAACAGTAAAATTTTAAGCTAAGCTATAATATCTTTTAAAGTAATTAAATAATATTATAGAGTAATTTTAGTTATTTAATTTATTTATTTTAACTATTTATTTATTTATAAATAATATACTATTAAATAGAGTAATTTAATATTAAAATACTTAAATATGCCTTTTTATAGATTTAATAGAAATTTTAAATTATAATCTAATAAGATTATTAATAAAATACTTTAATTATTAATCTAAAGTTATTTAAATAATACTAATACTTAGTCTTTAACTATTTATATATTTTGCCCTAATATAAATATAACTTATTAATATAAAATAATAGTTAAAACTAGTAGTTTTTAATATAATAAAGATTTTACTTTAAGAAAGTCTTTAGTAATAATTTTATTTTAGTAAAATTAAGCAGCTTAAGAAAATTACTTCTTAAGCTTTATATAAAAATCTATTGCTTTAACTAAGAAAATATTAATATATACTATATATCTACTATATATACTAATATTTTTTTTCTTAAATATTACTAGCCCTTTAAGATAATTAAATAGTCTAGAGAATTTTATTTAAACCTATTTTTTTTAATTAATTATAAGCCTAGGTTTATAATAACTTAGGAAAAATAGCTATATAGCGAAAATTATTTTATTTTAAAAGTTTAAATTTAAATTAATAATAATAAGCTATTCTTATATAAGAGAACCTGTAATAAGATTACTTTAATACTATATTAAGTACTAAATCTAATAAGAGTTAAATCTTATTAAAGGTTAAAGTATTAACTTATTATTATTATATCTTTAATAGATAATATTAAAAGTAAAAAAGAAAAACTTATTTTTATCTTTTTAAAGAAAAACTATAAGAAATAATTTATTTATATAAAAAGATAGCTTATTAGTAAAGATTATTAAAGAGCTATTAAATTTACTAAAAAGCTATATAATAACTAGTTTAATAAGGCTAATATAGCTGCTTAATATTAAATTACTAAATATTTATTTAAAGATAATTAAAATAGATTTATTAATTTTAATAGTATATATATATTATAAGAAGCTTTATAAGCAAAATATATAGAAACTTTCTCTAGTTAAAAGCGCTAATTTATCTAGTTATTTATATACTTTTAAATAACTCCTAGATAAATAATCTTAAATATTTAAAGTTAATTATAATAAATAAGAAAGAGAATTATAATATTTAATAATATAATATCTTTTTTAATTAAGCCTAAGGTTAAAATATAATAATTATTTTTAATATTATTTAAAGAGTATATTATAATTAAAATAATAATTAATATATATAAGAATTTAAAGATAAATAATATTTTAGCTATTTTAAAAGAAATAAAGATTTAACTTTAGATAAAATTAATTATTATATTTTTAATAAAGAATAAGTAAATCTTAATTAAATACTATATTTATAAGAAAGATTATTATATTAAAGATTATCTTTTCTTATTTATTATTTAGAGAAATATAAGAAATAGCTAAAGATAAAGAAAGAAGTCTCTTAAATAAATATTTAATAATCTTATTATTTAAGATAAGATAATAATAGAAATAATTAATAAAATCTATAAAAAGATTTAATTCTTAAAAAATAAGAGATTAAAAAATAAGAAATAGAGAGTATATAATATAGAAGAAACTTTAAATGCTAAAAAAAACTAATTTTAATTAAAATCTTTAGCCTTAGTTATTTTTAATAACTAAGTTTTATATAAGATTATTTATTTTTTAAAAGATATTACTAATAAGAATTTATCTTAATAATATATAAATAATAATATTAGTTTATATATAATTAATAAAAACTATTATTTTAAAGAATTACTAATTTAAATTTAATAAAGATATATTTATATAAGCAGAGAAACCCTATATTTAAAATATATAGAAATAGCTATTTTAAGAGATAAGAATAAGAAGATATTAGACTTAGAAAATATACTATTTATATTAAACCTTAGGGTAAATCTCTTATTAACTAAGATATTTTACTAATAGTTAAATATATATAAGTGCTTTAATAAAAAAATAATATCTATATTAAATAAGTTAGATAAGGTTATAATTTAAGATATTATTAAATATAAAATTTATATTATTAAAAGAGTTTTCTTAGACTAAATATTTAAATTATAATATATACTTATTATATTATTCTCTATTAAAAATACTCTTAATACTATAATTATAGATTAAAAAAAAAGATTTTATTAAAATAAAATTAAAAAGAAATATTAATTATAGTATAAAAGAATTAGCTATTTTAAACTTAAAAAGGTTAAAAACTTATATAATTTAATTATATTAAAGAAGCCTATTAAAGTAATAATAAATTATTAGTATATAATATA
>MSJH02000837.1:281626-415093 GCA_001931875.2 Byssochlamys sp. IMV 00236 | reverse complement strand
TTTTAAAAAAACTAACTTAAGTTAAAACTAATATAATATAGGGTAATTATATATAGATTTTTATAGATTTTAAAAATATAACTATAAGAGCGTAATTTTAACAGAATTATAATATTATAGATATTTATATCTTAAGATATTATAAAAAAAAACTAAAAAAGAAGGCTAACCTACTAAGAGTACTATAGACCTATTAATATATAAAAACTAATATAGTTAAAATACTAAAATTAAGCTAAAAAAAAGCTAATTCTTAGAAAAAAGATCTTATTTAAAATAAAATATATATATTATTAATTTAACTTAAGTTAAATATTAACTTAATATAGAAGAAATAAAATAATTATCTTAAAGCTTTATAGGAAATAGCTAATCTACTTATATAATAGAATTAAGAGCCTAATATTAATAATATTAATAAATTACTAGCCTAGTATATTATTAATTATAACTTAATTATTTAAAAAGCCGTTTAAAAATAAAAAAAGATATATATAGTAAAGCTAAGTCTATTTATTAAACTTTTATTTAAAAAAGAATTAATAGAGAATAAAAAATAAAAGAAGAAGTAGGAAAACTTAGAATAACTAAGATATATAAATCTTAACTTATTATATAAGAAGCAGAAAATCTTAAGAAATTTTACTAGAGCTTACTTATAAATAGATATATTTTATTTAACTTAAATTAAATCTAAGATTAATTTATTATAGACTATAGATTTAATATAAATAATATAATAGAATTAGAGCAGTAAAATAATTTAAGCTAATTTAAATAGGCTTTAATAAGAAAAAAAAGATAAAGGAAAGAAAAGATAAAATAAATAGATATTAATTAAGGTTTTAATAAATAAAAAAAAATTAAGGTTTTAGTAAATATTAATTAAGATTTTTTAAAGAATAAGAATTTTAAGAGAATAATAAGTTATAATAATAATAATTCTTATAGTTTAATTAAACTAATTTAAGTTAGAATTTTATAAGTAAAGTAATCTTTAATATAGTAATAATAGGCAATTAATAAGATCTTATAGTTTATTATTTTATACTATTAATATAATAAATTACTTAGTAAAATAAAAGAGTAAATAATAAATATAAATTTTAACTTAAGTTATATTTAAATAGGCGCTTATTTAAAAATATAGTATTTATAAAAAATTCTAACTTTAAAGACTAGCCTTCTAGTATAGTAAGCGATTTAAGTATAGCAGATTAAGATACTGCTATTAACTTATTTTAAGTATATTATTTTATAATTTACTAATTAGACTTAGTTTATTAATATTAATATAGATAGGTTTTAAAAGATATTTAATAATAAGAAGAAAAAGAAAAATAGAAAGTCTTAAAGATAAAATACTTCTATATTATTATAATTAGACTTTTTAAGTAAATTCTAACTTAAATTAGATTTAAGTATATTATCTCTAATATAGAATTTCTTATATTTTCTTCTAGGCTAAAGTTATTTAATATATTTTAAAGTTTTAATAATTCTTAATTCTCCTTATTTATAACTCTTTTTTTTAATAAGATAAGACTCTTACTTCTTATTACTATTTTAAAAGATAATAATAATTTTTAATTATAGAATATTTAGTTTAGTTTAATCTTATAAAAGCTTAATATAATCTAATTTTTATTCTAAAACCTTTAAATATAATAAATAGAAATTTAACTTAAGTTAAAATACTATAGATATTATATTACTGCCTATATTATTATCTTTAAGTTTTTTCTCCTTACCTCTTTTTAATATAAATATATTAGAATTACTAGGTTTTTTATTATAGTTTTAGAATTATACTATTTATATTTTTATAAAAACTTATAAGACTTTTTTATCTTTAAATACTAATATTTAAGATATTAATTTTAATTATAATCTTATTAAATAATCTAAGCCTTAATTTAAAACTAATACTCTTAACTTAACTTAACTTAAGATAATAAGATATAGTTAAGTAAAGGCTATTATTTATCTAGCTCTTCTAGAATAAGTTTAAATCTTTAAATCTTAGTAGATTAAAATAGAGTTTATAAAATAGCAGTTTAAGTTTTAATAAATAAAATTAAAAACTTAATTAGCTATATAATAATATTATTAAAAAGTTATAGATAATATATTTAGCTTTTCTTATATATAATATTTATATTACTTAATATTTTTTTAATATTCTTATAAAAGAGAAAATAGCACTAGTTTAATAGCTATCTATATAAAAAAAGCTATATATAGATCTAGAGATAAGACTTAAAAAAATAGCAATATTTAAAATATATTAATTATAAAGATAAGAACTAGCTAATTATTATAAACTTTATTACTAATATTTTTATTAGAAAACCTTTAATTTAATATATATATTAAATATATTATATAATTAGATCTTATATTTTATTATAGGATATTATTAATTATTTTAAATAGTTAAATATACTTAGTTTTACTATATGCTATATATAGCTGCTAGTAATTTATATCTAGAATTACCTAACTAATATTAGATTTAAGCATATCTTTTTAAACTTAAAGAAATTAATTATATAGAAATATTATTATATTTATTTAAGTAAAGAAAGATTTTTTTAGTATTAGATTATTAAACTAGTTAAAGTTAATATTCTTTTTTTACTATAATAGGGTATTTTATTAATATAAAATAGGTATATAGAGAAATACTCTTAGCCTTTAAGCCTATCTATAGATTATATACTAAGAAGAACTTAGCTAAAATAATACTAAAGAATCTTTATTAATATAATTTATAATATTAAATCCTTACTATTATAATAGATAATATAAATAATAATATTATCCTAATAGTAGAGCTAGATAAAAGCCTAAGAAATAAGCTTAAGATAGATTTATTATTAGAAGATTTCTAAGATATAATACTAAGTTAATTTATTTTAAATCGCTATTATATTTTATATTTAATATATATTTTATAATTTGCAGTTAATACTTTATTAAGTAAATTCTATATTAATGCTTCTATTAATAATAGTATTAGTTAAGATATAAAAAAGAATAAAGGCCTATTATATCCTTAAGGTATTTTAATATTATTAAAAAAGATATATTCTCTATTTAACTTAAGTTAGATTAATATTAACAGGTTTTTATATAGGTTTATAAGGTTACTAAATTTATTAATATAAGCCCTTAATACTAAGAATATTTCCTAATATTATAATAATTAAGTATTAGTTAGCTAAAATTATTACTTCTTAATTACTAAAAATATAATAGAATTTAATATATCTTATATTTATATATACTCTTAAACTATATATAGTAATTAGATAATTTATTATATTATAGGCTAATAAAGATATTTATTTTCTAATATTATCCCCTACTAAATAGTATTAGATTAAATATCTTATTAAATTAATTTAGCTATTTTATAATTTTACTCTTACTATATTAAAGATAAATAGTCTATTAGTTTATAAAGTTTTTAAAATTTATAATACTATTTTTAATTATCTTAATAATTATATAGAGTATTTAAAATTAAAAAGAGCTATATAGAAGATATAACTTTAAGATATTTTATCTAAAGCTTATAATAAGTTATAAACTTATTATACTAAAATATATAAATCTTAAGGATTTATATATATAATTGTAATAATTCTTTACCCTAGTTTAAAGCTTAAATATTTTAAAACTTAGGTTTAGTAAGATATAATAAAAAACTAGTATAATACTTATAAAAAGATTTTTTATAAGATATTTTAATACTATAATAATTAAATCTAAATATTAAAGTATAATTAAGAATCTATTTATTAGTCTTAATATTAAATTATGCGCTTATATAATCTAAACATTATTATCTCTCTTTAAATATTATTAGTACTTATTAAGAAATTTAGACTTATCTTACTAAAGATAATATTTTATCTAATATTATACTTAAATTATATAGTATTATTTTAACTTAAGTTAGATTAACTTTATTAGAATTAGATAATATCTTTAATTATTAGAGAATTAATAAATATTAATTTCTAATTCTTATAATAATAGCCTAAGATTTTCTTATAATCTTATTAAAGAATATTAGTATAGAATAATTATTTAATAGTATTTAAGATATTTACTATTATTAATATAGCTAATTACTTCTTAATATAATTTATACTTTAATACTTCTTATATATATTAAAAATTTTACTATTTAGTAAAAGTTTAAGGTAATAATTAATAATATAAATATAATACTTAATTATTAATAATCTAAAAGAGAAGAGATTAAATTACTAAACTTAATTAATAATAATAAGGATATAGATAATATATTAAAAGAAGAAATAGAGGTTAATAATAAAGACTATTAAATAAAGTAGTTTAAGAGTTAAAGTCTTTTAAATATTTAAATAGATTAACCTATTATTAACTCTATATATAATAAAGAAGAATTAAATTAATTGCCTATATCTAGAGCTTCTATATATTCTTAAAGGAATATAGTAACTATAGATAGACCTAAGTCTTCTAATTATTACTTATATTAGATTAACTATATTAAAGGCTAATATAAATATTAGTAATTTAACTTAAGTTAGATTTAATTATTAAATCTAATATCTTTCTATTAATTTCTATTTAATATTTAATAATAGATATTATAAAAGAATAAATAGTTCTTAAAGGTTTATATAAAAATTAAGATTAATATAAAGAAATTAAAAAACTTAAATAAAACTAAAAAAACCGAATAAAACTAAAAAAACTAAACTTATCTAAACTATATAGTATATTATAAACTATTAGTTTAGTTTATAAAATCTATAAACCGTTCTAGTTTATAAAATAGTAAACTAAACTAAACTATAGGCGGTTTAGTTTAGTTTAGTTCGGTTTTTTTTAGTTTACTATAACTACTCTAATATTTAAAATAGAATATAGATATTAAGATCTATTTAAGAGTATTTACTAGAGAATTAGTAAAAGGGCTAAGATCTTAGATATTAAGCTTATAAAACTTATAGAATAAGTAAAGGCTACTCTTATTATATTAAGTAAGTATATTTATTTTATATATATAAAGCTCTTAGCTTTAAAAGCTAAAATATAGACTTATAACTTAGATTATAACTAGCTTATTTATATATATATTAAAGGTCTCTACAATTACTATTACTAACTTAGAGATTTTTATATTTCTTACTATTATTAGTTTTATTAAGACTTCTATTTTATTTAATTTAAAGATACTTTAAGTATTTATTAATATACTTTAGTATAAATAGTAATATTAATTATTTAAAAATATTAAGATCTAGATTAAGAGTTCTTAATAAATATAATTAGTATCTTACTATATTTATAATAAAGAGAGCTAAAAGCTAGTTTTATAAAGTAAAAATAAGTAGTTTTTAATTTACTTATTATCTTAAGATTAATATTTTAATAAAAGAAAATCTTAATAAGCTCTATATATACTAACTAGCTATTTATCTCTTTAATTGCTTATAAAGAGTTTAATATATATATATACTACTAGCATAAGATAAGTAGTTAAAATAACTTAAAATAACTATAAGCTATATATTACTCTATTATATAGTAAATTATATATTAAGACCCTGCTTATTATCTATAGTATATTATATATTAGCTAGATAAGAATTAGTATTTAATTGCTTATTCTTACTATATAAAATATATAAGGCTTAGAGATTTTATCTTCTTTTAGTATATTAATATAAATATTCTAGACTTAATTTAATATAACTATAGTTCTATAATAATTTAAAGTAATATATCTCTTAATTATAAGAATGCGAGAAACTATATATAGATACTCCTAGGCATATATTAGAAATTTAAAGAATAATAGCCTTATATCTAGAAGTATAGACTAGTATTAGCTAGCTTTATTTATTATATAAATAACTAGATATTTATATATTAAAATACTTAAGACTTTAGTATAAATTAAATTAATAAGATATATTATATATTTAATACTTATATTATATATTTTATATTATTATATAGATTAATAAGACCCGCTATATATATTAAGTATACTCTTCTCTTATAGTATATTAAGATTTAAAAGAATTATTAAACTCTTAATATTATAAAGGCTAAGATATAGAAATAGCTATTTATAATATATTAAGACCTTATTTCTAAGATTACTTCTCTATCTAGGCTTATAAATTAATCTAAGTAAATAATACAAAACTTTAGCGTTAAGTTCCTTAGGCCAATTAAATCCCCTTAGGTCTCTTAGGCCAATTAGATCCGCTTAGATGAGCTCTACGTTTATGCAATATAACTAACTATGCAGAAGCCTATAGGGATTTAGGGCCTCTTATTAGCTAAGAGGAAATGCTAAGTTAGTATAGTTGCGCACAATAACTATCTATAAGAATATTAAAACTTTTTAGACCCGCTAACTTTTAGGTCCTTTAATTAGCTATGCTAAGCTAGTACAGTTATATATAATAACCACATATGCGAATATTAAAATGCTTCAGACCCGCTAACCTCCGGCTTCTCTTATTGGCTTAAGGTCTATACTAAGCTAGTACAGTTACGCATAACGACTATAAATATAAATATTAAAATTCTGAAGCTTAAAGCGAATACTAAGGTATATTACTACTACAATACTAAAATTATAGGTATTATATAGGTCTTAAGGCTAATTGCTTTAAAGTATAGAATAAAGGGATTCTTTTAATTATATAACTACTTAATTTACTTACGGGATTTAAGTTTAGGGCCCCTGGGGGCCCTAAACCTAAATCGTTTCATATCTAATACCTTTAAATTCTCTACCTAAAACTATATATAAAGCTCTTATATGCTAATTTAGATCTGAAATAAAAGATAATAGCTTTAGGTTTATATTAACTAGCTGGCTATAAAATCTGTAAGCAAGTCCGGGATACGCGTAGCGTGGCCTAAGGGCTTATATACTACTATTTTATATATATTTCTAGCAGCTATTCTAATTATAGGCTTAAAAAATATCTCTAATATATTTATAAAGAGAGTTTAATAGATTAATCTTATAATTTAAGCAGAGCTCTTTATTATAACTAAGAGCTATAAAAAAGGTAAGAGATATATCTATAACTAGAGATAGCGCGCTTTTATTAAGGCTTTTAAGGCTATAAAGCTTATATAAAAAGTTAAGAAATATATCTTTAAGAAGAATTTATACTTCTACTATTAAGAGTATAGTATTAATATTATTATCTTAATACCTGCTCTTATTTCTATATACTTAATTAATAATATAATCTTTATAAGTTTAAGCTTAAGGAATAATTATTATTAGAGGATTTATATATGCTTTTATAATTACCTCTTCTTTACCTTTTTTCTCTTATTACTAGTACTAGTTTATAGTATTTATTATATTTTTTTCTTTCTTTCTAATATTAGCAGGAGATACTATTACTAGGCTTTAGTTATATATTATAGAGAATCTATAACTGTATTATATAATAATATTATATAGTTAGAGCTATAGTTAGCTTATTCCCTTAACTATATTATATATTTAGATTAATACCTCTCTATTTCTTAGCATTATATATATTATAGTCTTATTTATATAGTACTAGGTTATTCTATAATACTTCTATTCTCTATGCCTAGTTATACCTTATAGCTTAAGTTCTTATATAGCTTCTTATACTATTCTCCTTATTAATGCCTTTTTTATATTAATAGATATTTTTTCTTATAGATATTCTTTCTTCTTATTATATATTTCCTTATATTAATAATACTTTATCTTACTGCTTAAAGTTATTAATAATTATTATAAATAATTAATTAGAAGAAATAATTTCTACTAGCTTTTTAATATTTTATTTAGCTATAACTTTCTCTTTTAATATATTTATTATTTCTTTATTTATTTCTAATTATAATAATATCTTTAAAGAGATAATAAACTCTTAATTTAATAAGTTCTCTTTATATATTTAATATTACTTATATTAAAGTCCTAGATAAAGTTAATTATATACCTTTATATTTTTCCTAATATATTATCTTTTCTGCAGTATATAGTTAATTATCTTATTTCTCTCCTTTATTTTATCTAGATATATTCTTATATACTCGCGCTTTTTTTATTTAGCCCTTATTATTAATAATAGCTCTAAATAAATTATAGGAGTAAGTTTATTACTATTAATAATATTATATATTTTAATAAGTTATTTAATCTTCTATTTTTACTATATTAAGATATAATTATAGGCTAATAATATCTATAGCTACTTTAAATTATTAATCTTTATCTCTATTAATCTTAATCTATTAATTAAGTTATAGAGTATTTATTTACTTAGTTTCTCTAGAGTATATATTCTTAAAGGATATATCTTAAGAATATAATATAGCTTAAACTAATTATATTATAACTTCTAATAAGTCTTATTATAAATTAAAACTTATATTTTAACTATAAAGCTTATCTTTATAATAGCTTTATCTTAAATTTTTTATATATATATAGCTTTATTAAGCAATTATTTATTAATTAATAATTATATATAGTTTACTCTCTATAGGCGCTTATTACTATTCTTAATTAATTACTCTTTATTTAATATATTAATCTTATTACTTAGAATTTATAAGTATATCTTATATATTAAGTAAAATAAGCTAATATTAAATATTATATGTTTTTTAATTTTTATTGCAAAGATTATTTATAGGAAATACTTATCTTATAAGCAGGTTAATTTCTCTAAGAGATATTTTATTAATATTTATCTTAATATACTATTTAAGTTTTTTACCTTATTATTTATATATAGATATTATAATATTATTATCTTATATCTAGTCTTTAATAGCTTAAGATAGTATTATATTACTCTTATAAGCAGATTATAATTATTATTAATAAGAATTTTATATAAAGTATTATAATTAATATAGATTTTATTATAAAGAAATTATATAATTACTTTTTTTATTATATTTAATAAAGTCTTTATAATTAGCTAATTTATAGTATAATTAATTACTATAATTATTTAATAATTACTATTAAGTATTATAAGTAATTATTTAATTAAGTTAATTTCTTATCTCTTAAATAGTAAGATACTTATCTTTATTTAATATTAGGCTTTTTCTCTTTCTAGTAACTATTATAGGTATTAAGTAACTTAATAGTTTAAATAAGTTACTATATAATTTTATATATCCTTTTATATATTTAGCTACTATATTTATATATAGAGAATATCTTTTAATCTTAAGTATTTTAAGTAATTAAACTTATTATATATTTAGTATATTAAATCGCGTTTAAATAGTAGTTCTAGGTAAGGCGCCTTCTTCTTATTCTTATATCTCTATATAAGGATATTATCTAACTCTAGAGTTAATATTTTAAACCTTAAAGCTTCTTCTTTAATTAATTTTGCAAGTTAATTCTTTTTAAAGACTATTTCTTTCTTATAGAATTTAATTATAGTAATAACTTATTTATCCTTAAATACTCTATATATTATAGCTAATTAAGCTATTAATTCTATAATATTTATTAGCTAATTCTTTATAAAGTTAAGCTAGTAGCTAATAGTATTTAGTATAATAGCCTTAAATCTTCTATAGTATTAAATATCTAGATTATATTCTTAAAACTTTAATACTTATTTTACTAAGTATTTTAAGTATATTTTAATTAATTAAAGGTATTATAAGCTCTTATAGTCTATAAGAATTATTATTATTATATTATTATTACTATACTAATTTTAAAGCTAAAATATATACTTAATTACTAATAATTCTTTCTTATATATAGAGTAATTAAATTCTATATTATTTAACTTTTACCTATTAAATATAATAGAATATATTATATTTCCTTTATTTTTCTATATTAATATATCTTTAATAGCTTATTCTAAGGCATTTATCTTAATAATAAATAGTTTCTTATAAATTAATTATATAAGCATAGGCTTAAATAATAGAGCCGTTTAAATATAAAGAAAAATAGCTTTATATATTATATTTTATATAATAAGATAAAACTTTTTTTTATATAATATCTTATTTACTTCCTTTAATAAATTAGATAATAAAATAGCTATTTAAAAAAAGTCCTTAATAAATTATTAATAATATATTACTAGTCTTAAGAATTATTATATTTTATATATATTTTTAAGTTAAGGCTATATTATAATCGCCTTAATCTTCTTAAGTATTAGTTATATATAGCTATTATTAATAATATATTTATAAAACTTTAACTCTAGTATTAAAAATATATATTTACTAAGCTTTATATATAATTAATTATTCTTTAATACTTATAAAATAGCCTTAATATATATATAATACTCCTCTAATATTTATAAGAAGATTAGAATATTATTTAAATATACTATATAAAACTAGTTAGTAAACTTCTATAATACTATATTTATTATTATTTAAAAAGTTACTAGAGTATTTATAAGTCTAAATAATATTATTAGCTATTTAAATTTTTTAAAGATAGTATTAAAAGTAGTCTTAAGAATTAATAATACTTTTATTTAAATTTACTAATATCTTAATAGTAAGTTAATCTTAAATAAATATTAAGCTAAGCTAATTATATCTAGTAATTCTTAAATTCTTAATAATAAATATTTATTCTTTATTAATACCTTATTAAAGGCTTAATAATTAATATATATTTACTATTTTCCTTTAAGTTTCTTTATAAAGAGTATTAAAAAGCCTTATAGTATTATAGGAAGATATATTAAGACTTAGCATAGAGTCTTTAAGCGAGTAGGTATTAAGAAAGAAGAGAAAGATATTCAGCTTTAGAGCTTAGAGTAGAGCTAAAGGAGAAGCTCTAGCTATAAACTAATATAGTAAACCAATAATAATCTAATGCTAAACTAATACTGAATAATAATAAAAAGGTAAAGCTAATTATTTTATTCTAAATAACTAAAAGGTATTTTCTTCCTATTCTCTACTGCTTTACTTATAGACTTTTTAAAGACTTTAAGTAAAAGCATATAATCTCTTAATTAATTATATTCTTTACGCTAATTCTCTCTATTATATAGCTTCTCTCTCTTTAAGAGTAGATATCTCTATTTATCTTTCTTAGTTATTATAATCTATACTATCTTCTCTTTTTAATACTATAAATTATTCCTAAAGCAGAAATACTCTAATTTCTAGTATTATATATATTTTAAAACCCCTAACTTATAAAGCTAAGTTTCTTTCCTCTGTAGATAATCTTAGATTAATAATATATCTTATTTTAGTATAAAATATAGCTCTGCTTTAACTTCTAAGTAATCTTAATTTAGCTAACTAAGTATTACTCTGCCTATAGCTATAACTTTATTTATTTAGATATTAAAAGGCCCAGATTCTCCTTAGTTAAATCTTATCTTATCTTATTCCCTATAATTAAAACAGCAGATACTATTAAGATCTATTCCTTAATTCTTTAGTATTAGCTAATGCAGATTGCTAATAAAGGTTACTTCTCCCTGCTTAAGTATAATATCTCTTAAGCTTATAGTTTCCTTAAACTTATCTCTAGCAATTAATCTAGTCCCCAGGATTATAAGGCTTTAGCCTATTCCTTTCTTAGGGATCTTAGTCTCTATGTTTAATGCCTTTAGCTTATATTTCTTAAGATATTAAACCTGCAATCTATACTTACTGTAACTATATAATGCTAACTAGATTAAATAGACCTAGATATCCTATATAATAACCTTCTAGAAAATACTATAAGATAAGTTCTTAAGCCTTATTAATCCTTTACCCTTCTTTTTATAATAAAGGGCTGCTTTTATTTCTGTAGTAGCATATTATAATATCTCTTTTATTAATTTTCCTTTAAAAGGTATAATCTAGAAAACCCTATTTGCTTCTTAATAATTAAAGTCCTCTCTTATTATAATACTTAACTAGATATATTAGTCCTATATCTTATTTAGGGTAAAGTTTTCTTTACTTAGGTTAAAATATTTTCTATTCCTATACTTAGATTCAGGATATTCTTTAGCCCTATATAGGTTATCTTAAGCTTTATAGTATAGGCTACTAGATATATTACTAAAAATATTTATATTAATTAACTTAAAATCTTTAAACAGTTAAACTATTCTTAATACTAGGAATTTTTTAAAAAGAAGGTCTTTAGATAAGGTTTTTTTAACTTCTATATTATCTCTATCTTCTATACTTTTAGGATTTCTTAGAATAAGACTTTTTATTCTTTTTTTAACCTAGCTGTTGCTAGGTATACTTAATATCTGCTTAGCCTTTATATTATCTTTAAACTATATAGTTCTGGCGTTCCGCATATCTTTTAAATGCTTAGTTTCTTTCTTAATAAAGGGGTCTTTTAAGTTTACTGTAGAAAAGGAGGTTTTTATATTAATTTTTAAGGCTTTATTAGGAGATTCTATTATCTATTTATTTTTAAAGGTTTTACTTATAAATTATTTAGTTTCTTTAAATAAATTTTTATAAGGATAAGTTATTATTTTAAATAGTCCCTTCTTCTACTGCTTTATTATTACTAGCTTTATATTTTTAACTACTTTTAATACTCCTCTAGCTTCTTTTATAGATATATTCTCTCTTATACTAATTATATTAGCTAATAATTATATATATAGTTTGCAAATTAAATTAATCTTTTTAGGATTAACTTACTATAAGACTTCTTTAACCTCCTTAGCACTTATATTTAGTCTATTTAGCTAAGACTATGCTTTAGTTTCTTCTTTATCTAGGCAGTAATAATCCTTAAAGTTAGCGTTAAATCTCTATTCCCCTTAAAACTATTTCTAGTAGTCTGTATTAGTATTTTAGGATTTAAAGTTATTATTACTATTTATAAGCATTTTTAACCTTTTTCTAAGAATATTATCTTCTATATTCTTTAGTCTTATTATATTTTATATTTTTTTAATATAAATTTAATATATAATAGCAGGTTTAATTCTTTCTTTTTTTAAAAGTTTTAATACTTCTTTATCTTTTAAGTTAGTAATAGCCTTTTCTATTAATATAGATATACTAACCTTATATATATATCCTTATTCTAGCCGTTTCCCCTTATTTTAAGTCTTAAGCTTTTTTTCCCCTTTTAGCTTCTTAAAACTCTTAATCCTTTTTTTCCTTTTCTCCTTTTTTTCTATGCTTTTCTCTCCTTTATCTAATATTAGATCTACTAATAAGCTTTTATCTAAATCTTTTATTTAATATCTTTTCTCTTTTTTTATAATCTCCTTTAGAAAATTATTTTCCCCTACTTTTATTTTAACCTCTTATAATTCTTTATTAATAGATTTTTAAGGAATTAATCCTTCTCTGCTAAGGGCTTTTCTTAAAATATCTTTTGCCTTTCTAATATTAGTTAGTTAAAGGCTCTTTTTAGTTAGTATTCTTTATCTCCTAATATTATAAAGTCTGTTAACCTATACTTTTACTAGATATATAACTGCTATTCTCTAGTCTTTAATATTAGATGCTAATTCTCTTATAGCTATTAAGGTCTAGTATAATTATCTAATAATTAATAAGACTTAGTCTATAATCTCTTAACCCTATTTTTTTATAGCTTTATAATAATCTTTATTAGTATATTTATAGTTCTTTTCTATTTATATTTTTAATTCTTTTAGCTTATTAATAGCTAGTATTTCTTTCTTTCTTACTTCTTCTAATAGCTCTTATTAATTTAAGAAATTATAAAAATTATTAGCTGTTTTATTATACTTGCTTTAAAAATTTAAAATAATTATTACTATATTACTTATAAACTAGACTTTTTTTTCTTTATTATTAGCCTTATTTATTATCTCCTTTATAAGTTTACAAATTTTACTAACTGTAGTATATATATATATCTTAAGTTAAAGAGCTTTATCTTAATAGATAATATTTTATATTTCTAGTATATTTTCTTCTATTTTTAATATATATCTTTATAAAATAACTCTTTAAAATAGTTTTTAAATAAAAAGATATATTTAAAAGATAAGATAAGGTTAAGTTTAGCTTAATTTAGTCTTCAGTTACTTCTGCTGTAGTATTATATAATATAAAAAATAAGGTTTTTATAATAAGATAAGAATTCTTTATTTATTATTTATATTCTTTATCTAATATTTTCTATTTTTAGCTTTATTTATAGACTTTTTTAAGGTATTTAAGCTAATATTATATATTTTTCAATTATCTCTCTTTTTCTTCTTTCTTAATTATTATTAGGTATTTTTAAATCTTTCTCTTCCCCTAAAGAAGACGCCCTTATCTTAAATTTATTTTTCTTCTTTTCCTATTATAGCACTAGTACTTATTTTATTATTATTCTTCTATTTTTTCTCCTTTTAAACTAACTCCTTATTTAATATTAAATTTGCTTTATTGCTAGCTTTTTACTTTTCTCTTTTTAAACTAATATTTTTAAAAGGAGAGTGCTAGAATAATAACTATATATATTAATCTAGGTAGTATTTAATCCGCATTATTATTATTATTATTTAATTGCTAATTTTTTTATTTAGGTATTATATTATTACTTGCGGTTAGTATTTTATTTTAATTCTCTTATAAATAATAGCCTTTTAAGTAATTCCTATAAATTAAGTTCTTAAAAGATATATTATTTAACTCCTTAAGCTTATAGGATCCTTTCTTAAGGACTTCTTTAATCTTATATAGTTTAAGCTAGCGGTATACTAGTTTTATAGAGTAAGATATCTTAAGCTTTATATTATAGAGTAAAATAAGCTATCTTTCTATTAATTATTCTTTACAGAGCTATTTTTTATTATTAAAGATTTCCTTATTAGCTTCTCTTATATATTAGATGCGAAATTAGGCCTTTTTTATATTTTAATCTTAGAGCTTTATCTATTATATATAAAGGAGTAAAAGATCTTCTATAGTTCTAATCTTATCTTATATTAAAGTCTTCTAAATAAGCACTTCTAGTTTAATTAGTAGTATAGTATTATATTCTATAATTACTCTAAATAGTATTAAGCCTATAGAGGTCTTAATTATATTCTTATTTACCTAGATTATTACTAGTAGATAGTCTATCTAATTTATCTCTATTCCTTTTATAAGTTTTTTAATACTATATATAAAAGACTTATATATAACTTTAACTGCTTTATTAGCTTATAGGTTATATAATAAGACTTTAATATAATTAATCTTATACTTTTATACTAATATATTAACTATAGCTTTATTCTTTAGTCCTTTATTATTAATAAAAGTCTCTATTACTCTCTAATAATAAATCTAGTCTTCTTATAAAAACTTAGCAATAACTTTTAAAATAGGGCTACTAAAGGCTCTATATTTAACCTAGCTAAAGTTATTTTAAAATATAGTAATATAAGTCTTTCCCTTACTAGGTAGTATAATCTTATAGATATTTAAATATAGCTTTAATTTCTCTAGTAGAATAAATATTAACTATAAAGCTTCTTTTATATATTCTTTATTTACTTTCTAGTATTTATTATATATCTTTATCTATCTAGTAATATATTTATATAGGCCTTTCTATTAATATTAATTAGCTATTTTTTAATAAGTCGCTTTATACTTATAATATTTATACTCTTTATAAAGGGATATAAGAATTTCTTTTTATTTTTTTTTATTATTAATAATTATATAGTAAGGCTAATTTTATTATACTTTTTAGAAAAGTATATTATCTTATATTATATACTTTAGGGCTTTTTTTTTAAACTTAGCATATTATTCTCTATTTATATTATCCGGTTTTATTATAGTTTATAACTATTATATAATTAGTAAAGATTTTTTTAACTAATATAATATAGGTATTAACTAAGAGATACTATTTAATTTTATCTCTTATATACTAGTATAGTAGGGAGAATTAGCGTAAAGAATATAATTAGTTAAGAGGTTATATGCTTCTACTTAAAGTCTTTAAAAAGTCTATAAGTAAAGCAGTAGAGAATAGGAAGAAAATACCTTTTAATTATTTAGAATAAAATAATTAGCTTTTCCTTTCTATTATTATTTAATATTAGTTTAGTATTAGATTATTATTAGTTTACTATATTAGTTTATAGCTAGAGCTTCTTCTCTAGCTCTACGCTAAGCTCTAAAGCTAAATACTCTTCTCTTCCTTCTTAATACCTACTTGCTTAAAGACTTTATACTAAGTCTTAATATATCTTCCTATAATAAATTAGAGCTAAATATAGGGGGTATTAAAATATTAAGTAGAAATAAGGGAGAAAGGAGAATTAGAAGCTAAGGTTAAGATTAAAGCTAAAAAAAGGGATAAAAAGCAGTAAAAAGATAAATAAAATAGTTAAAGAAAATTATTACTATAAATAAAAAGAGATAAATATATCTCTTAGATTAGTAAAAACAGCAAATATAATATAGGGTAAAAATACATATTAATAATAAAAGAAAGGAAGAACTGCTAAATATAAAGAAGAGCTTAATAAATATAAAAGAGAAGCAGAAATTTAGAAGGAATAAAAAATTATTAAATAAGAACTATTTATTAAAAAATAGAAGAATTTCTTATTATTATCTTTATTACTATTCTTTTAAAAAAATATAGAGAAAAGTACTAATCTTTTTAGCGTTAGTTAAGATAAAAGAACTCTTAGCTTCTTAGTATTACTAGATCTAGAGGTATAAATAGCTTAAGCATTTAAAAATATAAGATTACTAAGAGTATAGCTAATTTAGGTTATATTAGCTTTATAAATACTAATACTTAAAAATCTTAGGGCATTATATTTTAAAGGGGATAATATTACTTATTACCTAAGGCTTTTTAAGAGATTATATAAGGTAAATTAACTCCTAGAAGAGGAAAAAACTAAATAGTTTATAGACTATTATAGCCTATTAGTATTATTATAGATAAGTATTTAATCTAAATATAAAGAGAAGAATTATTTAAAACTAGTAGAAGCAATTAAATAAAAGTATATTTACTATAATAAGCATTAAAGGAAATATAATATTTAATAGCTAAAAAGGTTTAAAAATATAAAATATAATAGCTCTAAGAATCTAAAAAAATATAACTAAGAATATTAAGCTATATTAGAAGTGCTAATAACTTTAAGTAAGTTAAGCTAATATTTACAGGGAGTTTAATATCTTTAAGAATTTTTAGAGAAGTTTAAGCAGTAAGTAGTTTAAGAGTTAAATATAGACTATTATATTCTGTTTATTATTAAATATACTAATTTCTATAAGAAGATAGTAGATAGAATAAGAATAATTAAAACCCTTTACTACTTTAATAGCAATAAACTAAAAAAAGATTAAGATATAACAGCTTTAATAAAGGAGAAGGTAATTAAAGAAGATAATATATAACTTCTTATTAAATCTAATAAAACTTATTTAAATAAGAATAAGAGTAAGACTAAATAATAAAGTATTAAAGTAAAGTTAATAGAATAATTATAGATTAATTAATTAATAAAAGAGTTTAAGAAGTTAAAACTATATAATATGCAGTATATAGGGAGGCCTAATAGTAGTATACCTAATACTAGTATAAATATATAAGCTAGGGCACTTTTAAGATTTAACTTAACTAGAGGATTTAAAATATTTCTAAATTTATATAACTTCTATTAGGCTCTTAATTATATTTAATTCTATTACTTAGATTTAAAAAGCCTCTTAAATTAAAAGCTTATCTATTAAGAAGAAAATTATAAACTTTACTTTAGGCTAAAAGGATAAAATAGAGAAGTTATTTATCTTATATAAGGGAATATATTATAAAAGAAAATTATTAAACAGAGACTAAAGGAAGAGTAAAAGAATATTAGCTTAATTAGGTATAATATCTAGTTAATTATACTAGGATAGCCTAGGGATAATTTAAGCTTTAAAGAAGAAGCCGGGGATATTATAAAAAATTATTACTCTATTAATATAATAAGATTAAATAAGTCTTAAGGAGTAAAAAAAAGATAAAGCGGGACTAAATAACTATATAAAAAAAAATTATAGAAAGTAATTAAATAAGAATAAAGATTTCTTTTAGTTAAGATAAATTAATTTAATAATTATTAGTCTTTAAGTATAACTAAGAAAATAAGGATAGTTAAAGAGAAAATAAAAAATATGCCTAAGTAAAGTAAGGATAAAAAGATTATTAAAATAAAAGAGAAATAAAAATTAAAGAGGTTTAAAATTATAGATAAGCTAAAAGGAATTACTAATATAATAAGGGTTATAAATTAAATACTAGATATTAGAGTTTAAATATTAATTTAGGACCTTATTAGTCTATCTCCTAATTTATATAAGGCTTTATTTATCTTATAACCGCAGTAAATAATAATAAAGGCAATATTCTATAATATTAAAGGAGTATAGTTTAATGCCTTTATATTAAATATAGAATATATAATAAATAGTGCGGATTAGTATATTTACGCATTCTTATAACTTAAGCCTTTTAATAAAGATAAGGTGCTATATATAGCTATAACTTTAAAGTTATTAATTAGAATTAATAGTTATAAGAAAGCATAAAATATTATAGTAGATAATAGAGCTAAAATTAATATAATATATAAAAATATAGTAAATTACTATAAACTTATTATAAGCTAGAAATTTAGAGATAATATAATATTGGCAGATAGTAGGCAGACCCCTTTTATAGATCTTTATAAAGAGGTATTTATATAGATAAGATTTTTCTATTATAAGGTCTCTTTCTTTATAGTAAATAATAAGATTAACTATAATTATATTCTGGGACAGCCTTTTAAGCATTAAGTATATTTATAATATATTATTTTATTAGATAGAATAATAAAGAGTATAATTTATTCTATAGACTAAAAAAATTAAGCTATTATTTAGGTATTTTCAATAAATAACCTAAGAAATAAATTAAGAGAAGAGGTATTATATAATCTATTATCCTAGGTATAAGAGTTATTAAACTAAAGCTAAAAAAGAATAATAGGCACTAGATTAAGAATAGAGAAAGCCTATAGGAGCTATACTTAATAAATAATATTAGCTTTAGAGTAAGTAAGGAAATTAAAAATAAAGAGATAGGAATATTTAAACCTACTAAATTAAATAAAGGAGTTAGAAGATTATAGAGGTATAGACTATTTAGAAGATATAACCTTTTTACTATAAAAATAAAATATTCTATTAATATATAGTATAAAAAGAAATATAAAAAGGTTTATTTAGTAAATATATTAAATAGACTTATAACAGCTTTAGGGGGGTTATTAAAATAAAAAAAAGTTATTAAGAAATATTATTATAAGAACCCCTAAGAAAGCATAAAAAAAATATATAGAGGATTTACTAAATATATCTAGTTAAAGATATTAGATATTAAGAGAGAAATAAGATTAATACTAGACTATCTGAAAAATCTTATTATAGGTAATAATTTATAGCTAAAAAAGAAAGAACTATTAATAGAGGTACTTTTTATCTAAGAAGTAGTCTTTACTTAGATCTTTAAAGAGATTAGATAAATATACCTAAAAGTTGCACCTCTAATTATTATTTAGACTATAGATTATAAATTATAGCAGGTAAAGAGCTTCTTAATATTAAAAGCATTTTATAATATAATATAAGAAATAATAAAAAAAAGAATAAATACAGGGATTCTTAAATATAGTTAAGGACTCTACTAAAATCTATAATTCCTAGTAAAAAAAAAAAGCAATAAATATTAGCTAATTAATATAGCTATAGAAGTTAATTAAGTAATAATATAAGATATTAATCTGCCTTCTTTAGCTAATAAGTTCTTAGAAAAGTTTAGTAAAATATTAGTATTAATACTTATAGACTTATTCTTTAAGTATAATTAATTAGAGTTAGCTAAAGAATTACAGGACTTAATAGCTTTTTATATATTAGAGATTAGTTTAATTTATTAAGTTAGATTATCTTAAGAATAGATAAATATAATATAGGAATTTATATAAGGAGTTATAAAAATACTAGCAGATAATATTCTTAATATCTATAATATATTTCTAAATAATATGCTAATATAAGGACCTAAGACTAATTATAGGGGGGAAGAGATATTACTAGGAATTAAAAGGTTTATATTTAAATATATCTAGAATATTAATAAGATACTATATAGTCTTAAACTTGCAGGTTTAACAATTATTAAGGAGAAATTATAATTTATAGTATTAAGAATTAAAATAATAGGCTATATATATAATACTAAGGGAAAATATCCTAAATCGGCTAAGATAATTAAGATTTTAAAATAGTTATCTTATTAGAACTTATAGGAAGTAAGAGAATTTCTAAGAGTTATAGCCTATTACTAGATATAGATTAAAAGATATATTATTAAAGCTAAGCTAATATACTTAATACTAAAAAAGAGATAAGACTTTTTTTAAAGACTAAAATAATAAGAAGTAATAGATATTTTAAAAATAGCCCTAATAATAATATTAGTATTTAAGCTAATTAACTATAGAAAGGGAGATATAATTATTATTAATATTAATGCTAATAGTAGTAAATAAAGGGCTTAACTTACTTAAAAAAAAAGAGTCTAATAAGAGATATCTAATTAAATATAAAAGTAAAGTATAGATATAAGTAGAGAGGCAATATAATAAAAAAAAGCTAAAATATAAGATAATACTAAAAGCGCTTTATAAATTCTAAATATACTTATATAATATATACTTTTAACTAAAGATAGATATAAAAACTCTAGTAGCATAATTAAATAAGATAGCTATAAACCTCTTTAAGTTAATAATTACTTAATAAATTGCTTAAATTTAGCTATTTAACTTTAATATTATCTATATATTAGGGAGAAAGAACTTAGTTATAGATAAGTTATCTTAAAAGCTAGTAATAAAATAAGACCTAGAAGAGGTAAAAGATAATAATATAGAGGAATTCTTAAACCTATAGTTTTATATAATCTATTATACTAATATATAAGAGATAGAATTAAATAGTATCCCTTAGTTAATACCTATATTATATTAGTTAGAAAAGTTCTTACTAATTATAGAATAGTTATAAATTATAATAAAACTAGATAATATAAATAAAAGATAATATACTAAGTTTAAGAAAGAGGCCCTAAAGTATATAGTATAAGATAATATACTTTTCTAAAGAGTATAATAAAACTAGTCTTATTATATAATTATTAATAATAAGAAAAAATAAAAAGAAATTCTTACTACTTTTTATAAAGAATATAGATATTAAAAATATAAAATAATATATAAGAAAATAGCTAATTAATATTAATAAAAAGGCCTATATAAGTATATTACTAGATAAGTAAAGATATATAATAAATATTAAAAAGCAGATAAAGAATATATAAAAAAAGCTTTATAATTAATATTTATTCTATTAGAGAGATTAAAGCTATACCTAAATATCTATAAGATTATACTGCTTAGTAAAGGAAAGACTTATATTATTATACTTTAGGATAACTTTAGCTAAGTTAAATATAAAGCCCTTAGTAGCCTTACTTTAAGAGCTATTGCTAAGTTTTTATAGAAAGATTAAATTTATTATTAAAGAATAATAAAGACTCTTATTAATAATAAAGGACTAGAGAATAAAGCTATAATTAATATATTAGTATAAAAGTATAAGATTAATTATATTAAAGTTTTATTATATAACCCGCAAGTAAATAAAGTAATTAAAGTTATATATAAGTTCTTTATATATAGTATTAGAAAACTTGCAAAAGGAATAAAAATAAATTAAATAGACTATTTACTAGCAATAATCTAGGCGGATAAGAATATAATTAAGACCTCTATAGAATTAATATTATTTAGAATAATTATAGAATATAATATTATACTACTAATTAAATTAGAAATATTTATCTAAAAGATTTTAGTATAAGATAAGGTTAGGACTATAGAAGATCTTCTACTCTTTTATATATAATAGATAGAGCTTTAAGATTAAGATATAAAAAAGACCTGACTTTATATTTAATATATAAGAGAAGCTAGTAAGGAAGTTTTTAATAATAAAAAATAGCTCTGCAAAAAATAACTAATAAAAAAATAGCTTATTCTGCTTTATAATATAAAGCTTAAGATATTTTATTTTATAAAACTAGTATACTGCTAGCTTAAACTATATAAAATTAAAGAAGTCCTTAAAAAAGAATTCTATAAGTTTAAGGAGTTAAATAGTATATTTTTTAAGGACCTAATTTATAGAAATTGCTTAAAAGGCTACTATTTATAAGAGAATTAAAATAAAATACTAACTATAAATAATAATATAATATTTAAATAAGAAAATCAGTAATTAAGTAATAATAATAATAATATAGATTAAATATTATCTAGATTAAAATATATAGTTATAGTTCTAATATCCTCCTTCTAAAAATATTAGCTTAAAAAAAGAGAAGTAAAAAGCTAGTAATAAAATAAGTTTAATATTAAATAAAGAGTTAATATAGAAGGAGAAGAAATAGAAGAATAATAATAAAATAAATACTAATGCTATAATAAAAATAGAAAAAGGGTAAACTTAAGATAAGGGCATCTTTTTTAAAGGAGAAGAAGGATTTAAAAATACTTAATAATAATTAAGAAAGAAAAAAAAGAGAGATAACTAAAAAATATATAATATTAGCTTAAATACCTTAAAAAAGTTTATAAATAAAGCTAAAAATAAAAAATATTAAATAAAGAATTCTTACCTTATTATAAAAACCTTATTTTTTATATTATATAATATTATAGCAGAAGTAACTAAAGACTAAATTAAGCTAAACTTAACCTTATCTTATCTTTTAAATATATCTTTTTGCTTAGAAACTATTTTGAAAAGTTGCTTTATAAAGATATATATTAAAAATAGAAGAAAACATACTAGAAATATAAAATATTATCTGTTAAAATAAAGCTCTTTAACTTAGAATATATATATATACTATAGTTAGTAAAATTTATAAACTTATAAAAGAGATAATAAGTAAGGCTAATAATAAAGAAAAGAAGGTCTAGTTTATAAGCAATATAGTAATAATTATTTTAAATTTTTAAAGCAAGTATAATAAAGCAGTTAATAATTTTTATAATTTCTTAAATTAATAGGAGCTATTAAAAAAAGTAAAAAAGAAAAAAATATTAGCTATTAATAAGCTAAAAGAATTAAAAATATAAGTAAAAAAGAATTATAAATATATTAATAAAGGTTATTATAAAGCTATAGAGAAATAGGGTTAAGAGACTATAAACTAAGTCTTATTAATTATTAGATAATTATATTAGACCTTAGTAATTATAGAAGGATTAGTATCTAATATTAGAGACTAGAGAATAGTAGCTATATATCTAATAAAATCATAAATTAATAGACTTTATAATATTAAGAGATAAGGAATACTAACTAAAAAAAGCCTTTAACTAATTAATATTAGAAAGATAAGAGATATCTTAAGAAAAGCCCTTAGTAAAAAAGGATTAATTTTTTAAAAGCCTATTAATAAAAAGCTATAAGAGATTAAAATAAGAGTAGGGGAGAATAATCTTTTAAAGGAGATTATAAGAGAAGAGAAAAGATACTAAATAAAAGATTTAAGTAAGAGCTTATTAGTAAATCTAATATTAGATAAAAAAGAGAAAAATATAAAAGAAAAGAAGAAAAGGAAAAAGAGGATTAAAAATTTTAAGAAGCTAAAAGAAGAAAAGAAGCTTAAGACTTAAGATAAGGAGAAATAGCTAAAAAAAAGATATAAATATAAGATTAGCATATCTATATTAATAGAAAAGGCTATTATTAACTTAGAAAATAAAAAAATATTAAAATTTTTAAGAAAAGAAAAGATTAAACCTATTACTATATACTAAATTTATATTAAAAAAATATAAAATATAATAGAACTAAGGAGTATAAAAAATAATATTCTTAGAAAAAGGTTAAAAATGCTTATAAATAGTAATAATAACCTTAAATCTTAGAATACTAGTATAGACTACTAGAAATAGTTTTAAGGGAAATAGAGATTTAATACTAATTTTAAGGATTATTGCTATTTAGATAAGGAAGAAATTAAAATATAATCTTAGCTAAGTAGACTAAATATAAATGCTGAGGAGATTAGAGAAGTCTTATAATAAGTTAATTTTAAGAAGATTAAGTTAATCTATAAGCTATATATATAATTATTAGCTAATATAATTAGTATAAAGGAGAATATATCTATAAAAGAAGCCAGAGAAATATTAAAAGTAGTTAAAAATATAAAGCTGGCAGTAATAAAATAATAAAAAAAGAGACTATTTAAAACAATAACCTATCTTTATAAAAGTTTACTTAAAAAAACTAAATAATCTATAAATAAAACCTTTAGAAGTAAATAGGCAATAGAATCTCTTAGCAAAGCCTTAAGAATTAATATAAAGACCTCCTTTTATATAGTAAACCTAGAAGACCCCTTTATTAAAAAAGAAACTAGGCACTTAAAAAATATATAGAATATTAGAACTATATAATTTAAAAATAATATAAAGGCTAAGTAAATATTAGGTATACCTAGTAATAGCTAGGTTAAAAAAAGAATAAAAAGTCCTATTCTAAGAAGTCTTAAAAGTATAAAAAATAGAAATAATATAGAAGTTAAAAAAATCTTATCTAAAGACTTTCTCCCTAAGAAATCTCTAGTATTAGAGATAGTTTAACTATTTAGAGATCTTAGATTAATTAATATAAATACTTCTAATAATATACCTAGTAGCTTATACTATAAAGCCCGAGATAATCTATATAGGGCTAAAGAATATCCTAAATCTAAATATAGAGATAAAAAATATTTTAACTTAAGTAAAAAAGATTTTACCCTAAATAAAATATAAGACTAATATATTTAGTTAAGTATTATAATAAGGGAGGACTTTAATTATTAGAAAGCAAATAGAGTTTTCTAGATTATATCTTTTAAAAAAAAAACTAATAAAAGAAATACTATAATATACTATTATAGAAGTAAAAATAGCCCTTTATTATAAAAAGGAGAGTAAAGGATTAATAGGGCTTAAAAACTTATTTAAAAATATTCTCTAGAAGGTTATTACGCAGGATATTTAGATCTATTTAATCTAATTAGCGCTATATAGTTATAATAAATATAGATTATAGGTCTAGTATCTTAAGAGATATAAGCTAAGAGTATTAAATATAGAGACTGTAATCTTTAAGGAAGGAATAGGCTAGGGCTTTATAACCCTAGAGACTAAACTAATTACTAAAGATAAGTCTAAGAAAATTATAGGCTTAAGAGATATTATATTTAAATAGGAAGAAATAATCTTTATTAATAATCTATATTAGTTAGTACTAGAGAATTAGAGAATAAATCTTAATAATATCTATTATTTTAATTATAGGGAGCAAGATAAAATAAGATTTAACTAAAGAGAATCTAGGCTTTTTAATATCTAGATAAATAGAGTTATAGCTATAAATAAAACAATACTTAATTAGCTAAACTAAGATTACTTAAAAGTTAAAGCAGAGCTATATTTTATACTAAAATAAAATATATTATTAGTTTAAGATTATTTGCAGAGGAAAGAAACTTAGCTTTATAAATTAGAGGTTTTAAGATATATATAATATTACAAACTAAAGTATTTCTACTTTAAGAATAATTTATAATATTAAAAAGAGAAGATAATATAGACTATAATAATTAAAGAAGGCAGATAAAGGTATTTACTCTTAGAAAGGGGAAAGCTATATAGTAGAGAGGATTAGCATAAAGAATATAATTAGTTAAAAGGTTATATACTTTTACTTAAAGTCTTTAAAAAGTCTATAAATAAAGCAGTAGAGAATAGGAAGGAGATACCTTTTAATTATTTAGAATGAAATAATTAGCTTTTCTTTTTTATTATTATTTAGTATTAGTTTAACATTAGATTATTATTGGTTTATTATATTAGTTTATAACTAAAGCTTTTTCTTTAGCTTTACTCTAAGCTCTAAAGCTAAATACTCTTCTTTTCCTTCTTAATACCTACTCGCTTAAAGACTTTATGCTAAGTCTTAATATATCTTCCTATAATACTAGTATAATAGACTGTATAAAATTATAGGTTTAAGAATTCTTTTATATTATTATCTTCTGCCTCTTTTAAGTCTTATTTTATTATTAGCTTTTAAGATAACTTATCTATAATTAAGTTCTTTTTCCCTAATATATAAATAATGTTAAAGTTAAATAGCTAAATCTAAGCGATCTATTAAGTAATTATTAACTTAGAGAAGTTTATAGCTATTCTATTTAATTATATTATTAGAGTTTTTATATCTATCTCTAGTTAAAAGTATATATTATATAGGTATACTTAGAATTTATAAAGCGCCTTTAATACTGCCCTATATTCTAGCTTTTTTTTATTATATTATCTCTTTATTTATATTTATACTCTACTTTTATATCTAGCTGGGTATCTCTTATTAAACTCTTTTTTTTTTAAGTAAGTTAAGCCCCCTATTTATTATTACTAGCATTAGTATTAATAATAATTATACCTTTCTTTTTATAATTAATTAGCTTAAGTGCTAATACTATTATTAGGGCTATTTTTAAAATATTTATTATTTCTTATTATTTTAACCCTTAAAGAAAGTTTTATCTCTTCCTTAGTATTAAGTATATTAGCTCAGCTTTAATAATATATTTTTTAATCTATATCTAGTAATAGGCTATAATCTTTAGAAATTCTCTTACTTCCTATAAGTTCTAATAAGATAGCTACTTTAAGATCTTAATTATTTTAGCCAATTTAAGATATTTCCCCTTAGCATTATATATATAGCCTATTATTTTAATTCTTAGTACTATAAATTATAATTTCTCCCTAGTAATTATTAAACCTATAAGTTTAAGACTATATAATACCTTATTAATATTCTAGATATATTTAAATATAAACCTTCTAATTTCTAGCAGTATCTCTTCCCCCCTATAATTAGTCTTAGGTCCTTATATTAGCGCATTATCTAGAAATATATTATAGATATTAAGAATATTATCTGCTAATACTCTTATAACTCTTTATATAAACTCCTATATTATATTTATTTATCCTTAAGATAGTCTAGCTTAATAAACTAAACTAATCTCTAATATATAGAAAGCTATTAAGTCCTATAATTCCTTAGCTAATTCTAACTAATTATACCTAGAGAATAAGTCTATAAGTATTAATACTAGCATTTTACTAAACTCTTCTAAGAATTTATTAGCTAAAGGGGGCAGATTAATATTTTATATTATTATTTAATTAACTTCTATAGCTATATTAATTAGCTAATATTTACTGTTTTTTTTTTTTACTAAGAACTATAGATTTTAGTAAAGTCCTTAACTGTATTTAAGGATCCCTGTATTTATCTTCTCTTTTATTATTCCTTGCGCTATATTATAGAGTATCTTTAGTACTAGAAAGCTCTTTGCTTATTATAATTTATAATCTATAATCTAAATAATAATTAGAGATATAACTTCTAGGTATATTTATTTAATTTTTTTAAAGATTTAGGTAAGAGCTGCTTTTTAAGTGAAAAATACCTCTATTAATAGTTTTTTCTCTCTTAGCTATAAATTATTACCTATAATAAGGTTTTTTAGACAATCTAGTATTAGTCTTATTCTTTTCTTAATATCTAATATCTTTAGCTAGATATATTTAGTAAATCCTTTATAATTTTTTTTATACTTCTTTAGGGGTTCTTATAATAATACTTCTTAATAACTTTTTTTTATTTTAATAACCCCCTTAAAGCTGCTATAAATCTATTTAATATATTTACTAGATAAACCTTTTTATATTTCTTCTTATACTATATATTAATAGAATATTTTATTTTTATAGTAAAAAAGTTATATCTTTTAAATAGTCTATACCCCTATAATTTTCTAACTCCTTTATTTAATTTAATAGGTTTAAATATCTCTACCCCTTTATTTTTAATTTCCTTGCTTACTTTAAGGCTAATATTATTTACTAAGTATAGCTCCCGCAGGCTTTCTCTATTCTTAGTCTAATACCTATTATTTCTTTCTAGCTCTAGTTTAATAATTCTTATATCTAGAATAATAGATTATATAATACCTCTTCCCTTAATTTATTTTTTAGGTTATCTATTAAAAATACCCGAATAATAGCTTAATTCTTTTAGTTTATAGAGTAAATTATACTCTTTATTATCTTATCTAATAAAGCAATATACTGCAAATATATTTAATATTTAAAAGGCTATCCTAGAATATAATTATAGTTAATCTTATTATTTATTATAAAGAAAGGGATTTTATAATAGAAAGATCTTATTTATATAAGTACTTTTTTATAGAGACTTATAAAAGAAGTCTGCTTACTATTTGCTAATATTATATTATCTCTAAATTTCTAACTTATAATAAATTTATAGTAATTTACTATATCTCTATATATTATATTAATTTTAGCTTTACTATTTATTATAATATTTTATACCTTCTTATAATTATTAATTCTAATTAATAATTTTAGAGTTATAGCTATATATAGTATCTTATCTTTATTAAAAGGCTTAAGTTATAAGAATATATAAGTATACTAATCTGTATTATTTATTATATATTCTATATTTAATATAGAGGTATTAAACTGTACTCTTTTAGTATTATAGAATATTACCTTTATTATTACCTACTATAATTATAAGGTAAATAAGGCCTTATATAAATTAGGAGATAGACTAATAAGGTCCTAAATTAATATTTAAACTCTAGTATTTAATATTTAGTTTATAACCCCTATTATATTAATAGTCCCTTTTAGCTTATCTATAATTTTAAACCTCTTTAACTTCTATTTCTCTTTTATCTTAATAACTTTTTTATTCTTATTTTACTTAGGCATATTTTTTATTTTCTTTTTAACTATCTTTATTTTTTTAATTATATTTAGAGGCTAATAATTATTAAATTAGTTTATCTTAACTAAAAAAAATCTCTATTTTTATTTAATTATTTTCTGTAGTTTTTCCTTATATAGTTATTTAGTCCTATTTTACCTTTTTTTTACTTCTTAGGGCTTATCTAATCCTATTATATTAATAGAATAGTAATTTTTTATAATATCCCTAGTTTCTTTCTTAGAGCTTAAGTTATTCTTAGGCTGTCCTAGTATAATCGACTAGATATTATACCTAATTAAGCTAATATTCTTTTATTCTTTCTTTAATCTCTATTTAATAATCTCTTTTTATAATATATTCCCTTATATAAGATAAATAACTTCTCTATTTTATCCTTCTAGCCTAAAGTAAAGTTTATAATCTTTTCCTTAATAAATAAGCTTTTAATTTAGGAGGTTTTTTAAATCTAGGTAGTAAGATTAAATATAATTAGGAGCCTAATAGAAGTTATATAAGTTTAGAGATATTTTAAATTCTCTAGTTAGGTTAAATCCTAAAGGCGCCCTAGCTTATATATTTATGCTAGTATTAGGTATATTACTATTAGGCCTCCCTATATACTATATACTATATAGTTTTAACTTTTTAAACTCTTTTATTAACTAATTAATTTATAATTACTCTGTTAATTTTATTTTAATACTTTATTATTTAATCTTACTCTTATTCTTATTTAGATAAGTTCTATTAAGTTTAATAAGAAGTTATATATTATCTTCTTTAGTTATCTTTTCCTTTATTAAAGTTACTATATCTTAATCTTTCTCTAGTTTACTGCTATTAAAATAGTAAAGGGTTTTAATTATTCTTATCTTATCTATTATCTTCTTATAAAAATTAATATATTTAATAATAAATAAAGTATAGTAATCTATATTTAACTCCTAAATTATTTGCTGCTTAAGCTCCTTTAGAAATTTTTAAAGATATTAAACTCCTTGCAAGTATTAGCTTAACTTATTTAAAGTTACTAATACTTTTAATATAGCTTAATATTCTTAGTTATACTTTTTTAAGTCCTTAGAGTTATTATATTTTATATTTTTAAATCTTTCTAGCTATTAAATATTATATTTCCTTTAATATTTATTATAATAAGTATATTTTTATTTAGTTGCTTTTGCTAGTTTTAAGTAGTTCTTTTCTTTATATTTAGATTAAATATTTATCTATAATAATATTAATAGGCTATAATAGTCTATAAACTATTTAGTTTTTTCTTCTTCTAAGAATTAATTCGCCTTATATAGCCTCTTAAAAAGCCTTAGATAATAAGTAATATTATCTCCTTTAAAATATAATACTCTAGGATTTTTAAGTATTAGTATCTATAAAGCTAATATAATTTAGATTAGCTATATTATTAGTAGTCTTATATTTTTAGATACTTAAGCTATTTATACCTCTAGACTTAATAATATTAAGGAGCTAAGAGTTCTTCTATTTTAACTGACGCTAAAAAGATTAGTGCTTTTTTTTATATTTTTTTAAAGGAATAGTAATAAAGATAATAGTAAGAAATTCTTCTACTTTTTAATAAATAGTTCTTATTTAATAATTTCTTATTCTTTTTAAATTTCTATTTCTCTTTTATATCTATTAAGCTTTTCCTTATATTTAATAGTTCTTTCTTTCTCTTATTGCTAATATATGTTTTTGCCTTATATTATATTTACTATCTCTACTAATTTAAGAAATATATTTATCTCTTTTTATTTATAGTAGTAATTTTCTTTAGCTATTTTATTTATCTTTTTACTATTTTTTATCTCTTTTTTTAGCTTTAGCTTTAACCTTAGCTTTTAATTCTCTTTTCTTCCTTATTTCTGCTTAATATTTTAATACTCCCTATATTTAGCTCTAATTTATTATGGGAAAATATATTAAGACTTAGTATAAAGTCTTTAAGCGAGTAAGTATTAAGAAGAAAGAGAAAGATATTTAGTTTTAGTATAACTAGGCGAAGCCGTGGAGATATAGGAGGTAAGAAGGTTAATTGCTCTACTAAGGGGATATTACTTGCTAAGTACTGCTAAAGCAGTCTAATAGGCAGTTTAATACTGCCGTAGCTATAGTAGAGCTATATCTATAATAGGATGCCCTCTCTTAAATAAAAGAAACAGCGTCCGCGCTATAATATAATTAGATATAATTTATTAGCTATAGCTATTCTATTCCTTATCTAGAAAGACCTTAGCACTTAAAAGCTCTTTAATATTATCCTCTATAGTCCCAGCGGGCTATATAGTGCTAGTTATAAATTTATTCTACTAAAAAACTAGCTATTCTTATTCCTTCTATTACTATTTTTACTACTAATATTTATATTAGTAGATATCTAGCTAGGCCTAGTAGCCTTTAAGGAAGCCTTAATAAAGCTATCTGGCAAGGTTAATAAAGCTATTATATATATAGTATTAAGGGAAGAAGATAATATTATTATATTTTACTAGTTAATAATTTTTATCTATTAAATAATAGGGTTAATTTTCCTATTATTGCAGTAAGCCTAGCAGAACTACTATATATAATAAAACTAATAGCCTTCTCCGGCGAAGCTATTGTCTATTTTTTAAGAATCTTTCCCTTATTATATTTATTAGGACTCCTATTACAGCTATAAGCAGATTCTTTAAGTTTAAGAGAATTAAGTATTTAGGGCTTAGTTCCTAAATAAACATAGTAGCTATAAAGATAAAGTATAACTCTAGTTATAAAAACGCCTAATATCTGCCTATATAGACTATATTGCCTTAGCGATCTTATATTACCCCTGTAATAGCTAGATTATCTTACCTCTAAGATTATAAGTTCTTAAACTAATCTCTGCTATTTATACTAGGCTACCCTTATTTATTATCTAAATATCTCTATATATATTATTTCTCTATTTATTCTTCCTCTTTATTAGAGCTTATATTATTTATAGTATTATTAATATTATCCTCTAATATTAAGTTATTAGCATTACCCTCTAATATTAAATTAATAATTAGGGGCTATAGCCTATAGTAAATTATTAGTTAAGCCAAGTATATATTAGGGCTATTGCTGAGGCTTAAATCTAAATTTTTATTTATAAGATTTTTATTAATATTAGGTTCTCCTACTATAGTAATATAGTAATATTTTTCCTTAAAGATATATTAATAATGCGCTTTAATCTACTAATAGAATTATAGAATATTATCTAACTATATTAATATTGCTATTGCAGCGCGTATTAAATATATTAATATTAAGTATTTTATTAAGTCTAGGAATTACTCTTTCTATCTAGCCTTATAATCTTATAGTATTTTTCTTATTTAAATATTATAGTAAAGTCTTAGTCTCTCTTATAGGGTAGGTTATTCTACTAGCTATATATTTAGTTATATAATTATAATATAGCCTCTATCCTTATTATTAGGCATAAAGATACTTATTAATATATTAATATTTAATAATAATATAAGATAAGTAGTAGTTTATATTAAATAAGGGAGATTAAGCTAATACTCTACTAGAGTTAGCTATAAGTATAATATAAAGGTAAAGTAGGTGAAGTATTACTAGTATTAGCTAAGTAAGCTAATAATTTCTCCTCTAGTAGTAAATATGCAGAACTACTAGTAACTTTATCTTTATATTCTTTTATTAGCTCTAGCGTGTCTCTGAGATTATTAATATTATACTATATATTATATTTTAGCCCTTAGCCCTTTTATTAGACTAGATATTCTATAATAATATATTAATAATATTAGCAGACGCGCTTATCTATAAGCTTCTTAATTTTATAGATCCTAGTACTATTTTCCTCTATATATAATATTAGCGGCAGTTATAGCTATCTATTAAAAGAGTTGTTTCTTAATAGGGCCAGCTCTAAGTATACTACTAAGAATATATTATATACTCTTTAATATAATAATAGCTCTAGCTTATATACTAGTTTTCTTATATATTAAATTATTTTAAAAGGTCCGATATATTGTTATAAAAGCTTTCTTCTTAGTATCTCTATTGCTAGTATTAAGTAGCCTTTATAAAGATATAGATAGATTTAGTCGCTAGGCGCAAAGGTAATATAAAGGTATTGCCGGTTATAATATTATTTAGCTAATATAGCCGCTATCTTTATAGCTTCTCTTATATTAATCCTATATATAAAGCTCTATTCTAGTTCTATATTATGTATAAGGTCTATAAATATAGGTAACTTAATATTATATGCCAGCTGATGCGGCGTATATCTTATAGATGCGCTTTTACTACTATTAAAGGCCTTTTAAAGCTGTAGTAGTACTAAGGGCTAGTCTATTAGAGTATTTAGTATATTGAGAAAGTATTTAAGAGCTATCTTTGCTTACTAGTTTATGCACTCTAATTACCTATTTATTTATAGGTAGAATGCTATTAAAAATAATAGCTAGATATTTAGGCATTTAAAAAGTTCCTTCTATAAGTTAGAGAGAAATTTAAAATCTTTATTAGAGATAATTTTCTATAGCAAACCTTAGTCCCCAATATATAGATAATTAAGCAGGGTTACTGCCTAATTAGCTGCAATCTAAGTAGCTTTTCTTAGAATAAATATTATTCTCTTAGTAAACTTATATATTACTAATATAGCTTAATTAAGGCTATTTCTTATCTTAAGCAGGCCTATAATAAAATTAATAGTTAGTATATTAAATAGAATTAATAGTATTATAATAGGCTATATAGACTTAAAGAGCCGATATTACTATATTTAATTTATTATATATTTAGGGTAGTAAGCAATATATTCTTATATTAGCTTAGACACCTTATAAATAGCTAAGCTATTTAGTTTATTTAGCATCTTATTAACTCTAGGATAGTTAACTTAGTTATAGGCGAGCCGTAGTATCTCTGGGACTACTAATTATAGAATATATAGATATTAATATCTATTATGCCTATTAATTAAGTATAAAAGACTATCTTCTATTTTATATAGCAGTATTACCTCTAACTTATTCTATAAGTTATTTAATATTTAATTTTATTTAGAGTCTGTTTAGTAGCCTCTTACTAATTTTTCCTTAAACTTAGGGCTTATCTTAACTAAGGAGATATAATAAATATCTGTCTTATTATTAATATTAGTAATAAAAATATCTATATCTTTAATATTCTTTAATAGGGGGGTATATAGCTTTATTATAGCTAATAGTAAATGCGATAATATATCTAGCATTATATTAGTTTTACTAGGCTTATAGATAAGGTTTAAGTTAAATTATTAGATATATTGCGCTATAAGGATTAGGTATAAATTAGTCCGCTTTACTAAACTAGATTTTAATATAATTTACTTAGCTATTACTAAGATAATACTATAATCTATAAATATTATAATAGTTAACTTTAATACTTTAATAAGGTAGCGTATCTTCCTAAGTATCTATACTAAGTATATAACCTCTAGTTCTATTAGCTAATATCTTATTTCTGCCGAGTTTAACTATTTTAATAGGAATAGAATTAGCTATATCTTTAACTTGCTTAATATTATTTTAGCTAGCAGGCTAGCTGCTAAAAGATAATACTTATCTGCTAATATCTTATCGCATAGGTGGTATACTATTATGCTAAGATTATATCTTAATATATCTGCCCTAGAGCCGCCTGCTATATTAAGGTTAATATAGAGTAGTTTATCTAGCAAGAAGTGGGCTAGAAAGGATAAGTCCCAGAAATATTATTTAATTTCTTAAAATAACTATAGCTCTTATTTAATTAGAAGGTTTATTTAAATATTAGTTATAAACTTCTAGTATAGTTTATTTTTAGTAAGATTAGGGCGTAATAATAATATCTTATAGTCTTATAAAGGACCTATAATAATTATATACCCTAGGATATACTAGTAGAACTATCTTGTAAGGGTAAGGAAATGCTTAAAATCTTTTAAGATAGTAGGGAAAGGTAGGTTTATTACAGCCTTTATTTTCTCCTTTAAATTAGCTATACTAAAGGTATTAACCTAACAATCTAATAGCGTTACTAAGGGAAACTTAATAAAAGACTTCTTAAGATTTAGGGTAATATTAAGCTCTTATATTATAGAGAATAGTATATATAGATATTATTTATAATTGTTTAGTATCTTTAATACTATAACTAGGTTATCTATATAGATATAAATAAACTTCTAGAACTTCTATAAGTAGTAGTCTATAATTTATTAAATATAGGTAAGCATATTATAAAATCCTATTATAATTATATTAAAAACCTCTTAGCCCTAATAGCTAACTACTGTTAGTCGCGATTAATAGGGTAAGAATACTCTCTATTAGTAAAAAAAGGAGATCGTGTTATAAATAGAGATAAATAGCTTCCCTACTATTATTACTAAGATTTTATCTTATAATAGAATAGAGTAAATATTAAGTTCTATCTCCTAGTTTAGTGCGCAAATATCTACTATAATATGCCCTTTTTATATCTATTAGCTATTCTTTTCTACTATTTTCTAGATAATAAAGACTAAGTATTTAGTAAGTATATAGCTATCAGCCTATTTTATATAACCTAGGTTATAAAGTTTATTAAACATATTATTTATAACCTTTTAGTCTATTAGTCTTAATAGGTAAACCTTAAATTAATATAAGAGCCGGGCTTTCTAACCTTCCTTTAATAGTATTTATATTTATTAATCTTTTAGTATATTAATAAAGCTATAGTTATCTTATATATTATATAATTTAATAATGCGCTATAGCTAATTAGTAGTATCTTTATTTTTATAGATAGTAATACCTTTCGCTATAACTTACTCTAGGCTTAGCTTATATATTATTTCTAGGGTTAGTCTACTATATCCTTTCTATAGAGCCTCTGCTAAAGGCGCTATTATAGAGTTAATTATAAGAGTATTTATTCTATCTAATTTATTAAATATACCTAATTATATTTTTTATAAGATTGCTTATAGCTGCTTTAAGAAGTTAAATGCTTAAATAAATATTATCTTTATATTAACTATATAAGTAAATAGCGCGATATAATTATAATATAAGTTAAAGAAGTAGTCTCTATTATTAACTAAGTTATTTTTTACTTTAACTAGCAGCCGCATACTAGATCTTAATAGTATTACTACTCTCTAAGCTAAATAGATAGATTAGGGCATATAATATTCTAGCTTTATTATAATTTTTATTAGTATTATTACTCTTTAGTAAGTATTAATAATTACTATATTAGTGCCTAAATTAAGTATAAACCTATATAGTGCGAGAATGTTATTGCTTATAAAGATATTTATTCTTAGCCTATTAACTAAATATGCTTCTATTTTTAATCTAGCCTTAATTTCTTAGCTATTAAGAGTAGCAGGCAGGTTAATTAAAAGTTAAATAAACTAAGTAAATAATATAGCTATATTATTAATACCCCTAATTATAACTTTTAATATATCCTATATTAGTAAGTATAGGGCTTATTATTATAGAAACTATCTATTAATAATTATTATAGAGTAACTGCTATTTAAGCAGATAATAATATATTCTTAAGAGTCCGCTATATATACTAAAGCCTTAGCATAATACTATTCTTTAAAGAAGTATCTAGTGCCTATTTATAGCTATATTAGGGCTATAGAGTATATTATCTAAGGTATCTTATTTCTAGTTATTGTAGGTATCTGTAGTATTACTATTCCTTTACTATATTTAAATTATATATTTTAAAGGTATTAATATAGTTTATTGTTTAATTTAAACTTATATAAGCATATATAATATTCTTGGACAGGGGCTTCTAGCTAAATATAGTATATAAACTAGTTATAGCTGTTATCTCCTATATAGTCTATTATATCCTCTATATATTTAATGTCTTTATCTAGCCTATTATTAAATCTAGTGTCTTTATATTCTATATAATATATGCTTTAATAAAACCTATCTATAAAAGAACTGGTTTAACTGCTATTAATATTTATTAAATATTATAATATAGAGGATAAATCTCCTGCTCCTAACTTATTATTAATATATATATTATATATTTATTAGGGAATAGTATTGCCTTAGTTTAATTAGTCTTAATTTAGCGTAAATAACTATTAGGCCCTATTATAGTTTTATAAGAATACTTATTAAATAGCGATATCTTAATTTAGCTAGTTATAGTTTTATATAAATGGCAATTTAAAAGATATAAAGAATCTGCCTTTTCTACTTTCTTTATTAATAAATTATCTTATCTAATCTTAAGGAATATTAGCTGCGGGTCTTATATCTAAGAATTATTATTATAGCTATAGCCCTAGGTTAAACTATCCTAGATTATTATAGCGATATGCTTAATATAGCAGCGCTTATATATAGCCTTAGTTACTATATCTATAGTTGCTGTACTAATTATATTATTCTAACTGCTAATTATTCTTTAAATTAGCCTAGTTCTACTATATTATATAGGCTTTATTTACTAATTCTATAAACTATATTAATAATATATTTTTATTAGAATAGATAAGGTCTTTTTATATATATAGGGAGAACTTTATTTATACTAAATAGAGCTATATATAAGTTATACTAGGTCCTATTACCTTATATAGCTAGATAATTATCTGCATAAAGTTCTGTAGTATAACTCTATTCTATATATTAGCTATAAAGTATAATATTTTTTCTAACTTATATACTGTAGTACCTATATTAATTTTAAATTGCTTTAATAATAGTAGAATCTAAGCTTCCTTAATAAAATATACTTATAAATTATCCCGTTTAAATTTAGAAAGCTTTACTATATATTATTATAATATTTATCTCTTAAGGGATATATAAAGCTATAGCTGGACTAATTTATTACTCTTAATTAAGATAAGGTCCTAGATATATTTAATAAATAAATAAATATCTCTATAAAATATCTGGCTATTAATAGTTACTATTAGCCCTATTCTTATATATTTATAGTCCTTTAAATCTAGTTAAAAAAACCTGAGTTCTTCTTACTTCTAGGAGGCTAAGCTATTTAAGTATAATAATAATATTATTATAGTATTACTAGCAGTATTCTAATTATAGTTATAATTATTACTTAAAATAGAGTAGTTTCTATTAGACTATATACTATCCCGCTATTTATTAAGTTTATATAAGATACTTTAATTTTATTCTGCTAGCTTAGTTATAGTCTTAGTTATTATCTTATTTAATATAGCTATTATCTTTATTATTTATATAAGCAGAGTATTAGTACTTATTAAATTAAGATCGACTTCTATTAATAGCCTCGCCCTAGTATTATTATTTATATCTTTACCTTTAACTAATAGCAGTATAGTATTATATATAGGTCTTTTATCTTCTATATTATTTATTCTTTTATCTTGTTATTACCTAATTATAGTGCTATCTTTACCTTGCCTGGCTTCTGTATTAAGAGGCGGTTATCCTATATTAAAGATTAAAGGATAGAAATTAGTTCTTAAATATAATAGCTTATCGAACTATATCTATAAGAACTTTAAGGAAATGTTAGAGATATCTATAGGCTATTTAAGTATATATTTCTGCTTTTAAGATAATAGCGCTATAGTACTTCCTTAAGGGTTAGAGGAAGCCCTTATTTGTATTATATATAATAATAACGTCTTAGAACAGCTATAGCCTAATAGATTAATTAGTTTTTATATTGCTTCCTCCCCTAATAGTACTCTTTACTCCTACTGTTAAAATAAGAAGATAGAGTTATTAGCTAGTGCCTTTATTACCCTATAAAAGCTACTTATAGCTTAGTTTAAAATATTTTAGTTAATTACCTAGTCTATAGAAAAAGAAAAATTTCCTGCCTATAGGGTAGTATTACCCCTAGATATAACTAAGTTAACTATAAGATAAGCTGATATTAAACTTCCCTTTAGTGCTAAATAAAATAAAATAATAAAGTTAATTAAGAATAAGATAACCTAAGGGAATTAATTTTTATAGTTTAACTAGCTTGCCTAGAAAGCTATAAGCTAAAAGGCGGTTAATATAATTTAGAAAGAGATTATAGGCAAGTATTAAGAGAGAGGGTTTAAATTATTAGAGGATATAGGCATATAGTACTATAGAGATACTAGTATTGTCCTTATTAAAATACACAGCAGATTCTCTGCGAGATAGTAAGATTAGTCGACTAAAGTCTAATAATCCTAAGGTCTTAAAGCTTAGGATAGAGATAATAGAGAATACCTTGCCCTAATTAGTTAGGATATATTACTATTTATAACTAGGCGAAGCTGTAGAGATATAAGAGATAAGAAGGTTAATTACTCTACTAAGGGGATACTGTTTACTAAATACTGCTAAGGCGGTCTAATAGGCGGTTTAATACTGCTGTAGCTATAGCAGAGCTATATCTGTAACATTTAGAGCTTAGAGTAAAGCTAGAGGAAAAGCTCTAGCTATAAACTAATATAGTAAACTAATAATAATTTAATGCTAAACTAATATTAAATAATAATAGAAAGGTAAAGCTAATTATTTTATTCTAAATAATTAAAAGGTCTTATCTTCCTCTTCTTCTACTTTATTTATAGACTTTTTAAAGACTTTAAGTAAAAGCATATAACCTCTTAACTAATTATATTCTTTACACTAATCCTCTCTACTATAATAGGCTTATTAAGAATTATATTAGCCTCTTAGCTAATAGCTCTTTAATTTATTATTTTAATTTCTCTATATAAGTATATAATAGGGGATAGGAATTAATATTAATAGGTTAAGTATCTTCTATCTTAATATTATACTTAAATTCTTTATTAAGTAATAAAGCTAGTAGTAGTTTTATTTAAAAGACCTTGTAAAACTATTATAGTAAGACTTTTAGTCTTAAATTACTTATCTTAATAGGTTTAATATTTATTCTTATTTTAATTAGTTAAATTAGCTATAATACTATTTCTATTAATTTCTTTTATAATATTTATAATATTTATACTATTAATATTATATTTAAGAGTAATAAGAGTATTTTCTTTAAGGTTTATCTTATATTAATAAGATCTAAAATATAAAAATACCTTTATTTATTACAGATATATATTTATAAAGTTTTTTAATTAATATTAAGATTAACTTTTTATAATTAGTTTTACCCTAAGATTAAATTATAATTATATATATTAATCTTCTAGGCGTAGATTAAATTAGTTTATCTTTTAATCTTTAAGAGTAATAAAGTATTTAACTTTATAGTTATTAATTCTCTATTTAGTAGCTTAATATTAAGAGAATTTACTTACCCTCTTTAATAAACCTATTATTTCTTAGTAAGTAGCCTTTTAATTATAAATATATAGCTTACCCTTAAGTTAATTAATATATAAACTTATTAGTCTTAGCCTAGCGGGCTAATTTACCTATTAAATAATATAAGTAACTTACCTATTATATATAAATAAGTAGTTTACTTAAATTTATTAATTTTCTCCTTTAGTTTTATTTATCTCTTCTTTTCTTTTTTAATTTTAGCGGGATTAAGATTATTTAAAATTATTAGGCTTAATCTTATTTAAGAAGTATAATATAAGTAATTAATAAGAGCTTTTAAATTTATTAACTTTTCTCTTTTTTTATATTTATAAAGTTTACCTTTACTAAATAATTTTAAGGAATATAAAGGTAATCTTTTTATTAATATATTATCTCTTTATAGCTAAAATAAGCTTAGTAATATTTATATTATATTGCTTAACTTAATAATAATTTTTTTAAATAATTTAAGTTTATAGTAATAGTATTTAAGTTTATTAAGTTATTTACCTCTAGTATATTATTCTTATTTTATCTATAGTTAATAGTTATTAATAATATAGAGGCCTATAGACTCTATTCTTAATATATAAAATATAAGATTACTTTATTAATAGTCTTTAGTTTTATTTTATATTTATACTATTTTATTTAAAGCTTTACCTTAGCGCTTATAATTAACTTTTATAAGACTATTTTATTAATTATATTCTCTAGGTTTAATATTAAGATAATATCTTATAGTCTTAAGGTATACTCTTAGAATAACTAATTATTTTACTTATAATTCTTAAATTATTTTTAGTGCTTATTATACTTATTATAGTTCTTAAAGTTTTTTAATAATTATTTTTAAAAATTTATTAAAGTTATAATTTCTTTAGCCTTTTTATTATTTATATATATATATTAATTATTTTATTTAATCTTTATATTATTATTAAAATAGCTTTAATATAAGATTATTTTTTAATATTTAATTATTTCTTATTTTATAAGATCTTTTTTATTTTAAAAATATTTCTTTATCTTAAGAATTTATTTAAGAGCTATATTATCTTTAATTTACTTATTATATTTAGTTAAGTATAGTAATTTAAAGGCTTTATAATAGGCTTAGCCTTTTTTTATAAATATTTAATCTTTTAAGCTATTTAAGTCTATAATTAAAATATTTTTATAGTTTTAAGCTATGTAAAAATCTTTAAAATAGGCTTTAATCTTTTAAGTTTCTTATTTTTTAGCCTTTTAAGCTTAATAAGCTTATTTAAATATCTCTTAGGCAGCGGCTTTAGCCTATTAAATAGCTTTTATAATTCTCTATATATTTATATTATAATTTACCTCTTATAATTTAAGGCTTTACTTAAGTTTATATTACCTTTTAGTTAATTATTTTAAAAGAATTCTTAAACTTTCTTAATTAATAGTATTTAGCCTTTAGAATATTTATTTTAAGGTAATAGTCTCTTTAGCTCTTAGCTAGCTAATAAAGAGTTCTTAAATAGTAAATTTTATCTTATTTTTAAAAGAATTTTTTTATTATTAAGATTAAGATATAAATCTCTAAATAATAATATAGTATTTATATTATATCTTTAAGATTAATATAGTAAAATATAGCTCTATAGGTTTTTACTTATTATTAGCTTACTTTAAGATAAGCTTTAGTATAATATATTACTAAATATAATTTTATTTATAAAAGATTATATATTTCTTTAAACTAAGAGAATATAACTATTTATATAGGTTTTCTTATATGCGTAATTTTACTTTATTAAAGTAATTCTATAGATTAAAGAATTACTTTAGGGGAAGTTTAGGGAAAAGCTTAGCTACGCTAAGCTCTACCCGATATTCCCTTTATATAATATTAAAATATTATACTTTAAAGTATAGATAAATATTAATATCTAATAACTAGAGAATAATAATATTAAAGAAGAGAAGCTTTAATATAATTACTATTTACTTCTTTAATTATAAAGAAATTAGCAGAATATATAAAGACTAGAGAAAAAAAGGCCTATTTAATCTTCTTATCTATAAAATAACTATTATTAAAAAGGCCCTTTTTAAGTAAGCTTTATAAGACTTTATAGAGGTATAAGTAAAGTTATATTTTATTCTTATTTAAGATAAATAATCTATTAAGCTTTTCTTATAGAATTAATAATAATAGCTTATAAGCTTAATAATTACTAAATATAAAGTATATAAAATATTAAAATATTCTTACTTTAAAAGAAACTTATAGTATAAATAGAATAAAATTAAGTAAATTACAGTATTAAAGAGAAGTAAATAAGGGCATTTATATATAAAAGAGAGAAAGTTATATAGTAGGGAAAAATAGTAATTAAGGAGGTTTTAAAGATATAATTAAATTAGTAAGTTATATACTATTATTAAAAGAAATAGCTTAAATATTTCTAATAAAATAGAGAGAAGGTAAAAAAGATATTAGTTAGTTAATATAAAATAAAATAAGCAGTTTTCCTTTTAATTATTATTTAATATTAGTTTAATAATAAAGCAGCTTTTACTTATTATATTACTTTACTATTAAAGCTTTTTCTTTAACTTTATTTTAAGCCTTAAAGAATAAAGCTTTTCTTTTCTTCCTTTATTTTCTTATACTCTAAGACTTACTACTAAGTCTTAATACCTTATTTTATAATAATAGTATAAGCTATTAATAAGACTTTTTTAAGAAGGGCTTTAAGAAGCTTTAAAAGAAGAAGTTAATAAAACTAATAAAATTTCTCTTTTTTCTTATTAGATTTTTAAGTTTTATTTAACTATTTTATTATTAAATTTATATTACTCTTTTTCTATTTATTTATTTATAAAGATTTAAAAGTTTTAATAAGAATATAAGAAGCTAATTTACTTAGAAATAAATTTATTTTAACTAGGCTATCTCTAGTAAAAACTAAAAATATAGGCTTAAGATTAATTTCTCTTACTTATTTATTTTATTATTATAAAACTTTATTAGTATAGATTTATTTTTCTCCTTATTAAAAAAAGAAGAAATATTATAAATAATATATATAATTTCTTATATATACTATAGATTTAATACTATTAAATAAAATAATTTAAGTAACTCTTATTAAAGCTATATTATAAACTACTTATATAAAGATAAAGTTAATAAAATAGTAAATATAAGCTTATTTATATTTGCCTTAATAGGCGCTTTATATAAATATACTTTTATAAAGAATTTATACTTACTATAAGCCTTTTTAAAAGACTTATAATTACTTAAAAAATAGGCCTTTTAATTAAAGCTCTATAAATAAATAAGCTTATTTTTATAAATTAATAAGATTAAAATATAAGGCTTATATTTATAATTATAATAATTATACTTAATATTAATATTAGTATAAGTATATTAAAGTACTAAATTCTTAATTAACTCTTTTAAATAGTAAAGGTATATCTTTTAAGAAATTAGAGAAAATTCTTTACTTAGTTTAAAGATAGTAAGACTATTTTCTATTACTATATTAGTAATAATAATAATAATAATTTTAATTAGCGTCTTAATAATAACTAGTTTAATCTAAGTTCTTATATTAATAATTTCCTTATACTTTATATTTTATCTCTAAGACTTTTTTATAGTATAAATAAAAGTTATCTTTAGCTTAATTATAGTAATTAGCTTAATAATAGAATAAGTTCTCTTTTTCTTTAATAAGCTTTTTAGCGCTACTATTAAATTAAAAAGACTTACTTATATAGTAATTAAGACTATAAGAAAAAATTACTTTAATAAAAGTATAAACTAATTATATTTTAATTTTAGTATAATATTTATCTTAGCTAATAAATCTTTAATAAGATTTAAAGTAAATAAAAATATTAATTTATTAATAGCTATAAAAGAAGTAATACTTAATTAAAAAAGTAATCTCTTTAATATTATAATAGTAATTAAAGTCTTTAATATCTTAGTAGTAATTAAGAGATTATAATCTAATATTATATTAATAACTAAATTTAGCTATATTTTAATAATAATAGCTATATCCTCTATAAGAGATATAAGAAGAGAGAATAGCTTTTTAAAGGGAGAAATAACTTCTTTAAGCTATTAATACTAATAAAATTAATATATATTATATAAATCCTTAATTAAAGTAATTATTTAAAGAGTCTTACTATATAAGAGTAATATAAAACAGATCTTAAAACCTATAGTTTAATTAAATTAGTAGATATTAATATAATTAATTAAGATAACTTATTTTTAAAGTAAGAAGTTTTAAAAATAAATAAAAAGTAGCTAATCTTTTAAAATTATTTAAGCTATTATACTATTAATACTATTATACTCTTAAAAACGCATTTAAATTATTATTTAAATATTTAAGACTAAGAGTTATATATAATAGAAAGTAAGAAGATAATTACTAAAGATTAAAAATTTAACCTTATAATATTATATAAATAATACTCTTAGCTTATATAATTTCTTAACCTTTTACTATAAAGATAATAAGAAGCTCCTTTACTTATTATACTATAAACTTCTATAAAGCTATACTTTATATTTAATATAATAACTTTATAATAGCTTAAGAATAAGCCTTTAAAAAGAGAGAGAATACTATTATACCTCTAGCTCTTTATTAAGGTATAAGCTTATAGAACTATAGTAAAGCCTTAAATCTAAATATAATATTAAGGTAATTAATTAAACCCTATATTCTCTGCTTTTAGAATTTATATAAAATAAAGCTAAGAAATACTTAAGGTTTAAAATATAAATAAGCTTTAGATTACTATTTTATTAAAAGCTAGTAATTTATTTTAATATAATATATACTCTATTATTTTCTTACTTATATAAACTCTTTATTATTAAATCTCTTTAATATAAACCTTTTTCTATATTAGTTAGACTCTTTATTATAATAGTTAACCCTTTATCTTATTAATAAACTCTTCTCTAAGCTAAGTATATAAAGCTATTACTTCTCTTACTATAATCGCTAATAAAATAATTTATTAATAACCTCTAAGAACCTCTATTTCTTATAGTATTAAAGAATTATTAATATTCTTATTTACTTAATAATTTTAATAAGACTAAATATTATATTTATAGTTAGTAAATTAAGCTAATATTTATTAAATCTATTTAAAAAATACTTTAAAGTATTAAAGTCTTTAATAAGATATCTTTAATTAAGTATATATTTTAATCTTAAGTTTAATGCGAATAAAGACTAATAACTTATTAAGTACTTAAATTTAAATTATATAATAAATAAGTCTAAGTAAATATTAATCTTAAGAAATATTTTTATTTTAACTAATTACTTAATAAGCTAATTAAGTAAAAAATAAAAATCTATTATAACCTTAACTATAGAAGTAAAATATATAGCTATATATTAAACTATAAAATAATTTTAATAGTTAGCCCTTCTTTTAAGAGATATAAGATATAAATACTATATTAATTTAAATAAGTTTAAACTAATAATAAGAGAGAAGTAAGCCTTTATTATAAGCTCTTTAGTTAAAGTCTTTAAAGATAATTAAGTATTACTATTATTAATTAAAGATACTTATACTTATAAAAGGTTAAAATATATTAATATTAAATATTACTATATATAAGACTTATATTAAAGAAATAAGATTAATATAAAGTTTATTAAAATATAGAATATAATAGTAAATAGCTTTATTAAGCTATTATTAAAGATAAACTTCTTAAAATTTTTAAATTAGTTAAAATTAATTAATATAATAAGTTTAAATTAAAAAAGAGTATTATAAAATAATAGTTAAGACTTTATATAATTATTATATTCTTACTATAATTAAATTAAAAGTTATATAATTATTATAATCTTATTATTATAGTATTAATATAGGGGATAAAATAATTAACCTGCTAGCTAATACTTACCTAATCTAGAAGAGCAAGGTCTATACTCTTCTAGATTATATAAGGCGTTATATAACCTTGCAAAGATATTTTCAGTGTATAGCTTAATCTAAATTTAAGTTCTTTAAGCTATGTTTTATTTACTAAGCCTGCCTGTAACAGCCTATTCTAGTCTAAATTAGCTAAATAGAGATCTTATAGCTAGTCCTAGTATTAACTACCTTATTCTATTTATTCTAACCTGCTCCCTAAGCCTATATCTTAATACTATATAGCTCCTACCTAGGAGTTAATACTGTTAATAATGCCTACTCTAATTCCCTTATTTCTACTAACTATTTTAGGGGAGTTTATTAAGTATATTATTACTAGCTACGGGCCGAAATAGTATAATTACTATCGCCTAATATATAAATATATTACTGGGGCTAAGTTATCTATAAATAAAGCTAATTAATATATTAAATAGACTAAGGTAAAATTCTAAGAACTCTAGCAAGAGTTTGCAGCTATATAATAGAGGCTTAAATAAGAAAATACTAACCTTAAGGCTGTCTAGCAATATTAGGAGATATAGCTTAATAAAAAGAAATAATAATATGTTTAAGCTATTCTTAAGAGAGATTAAGCTTACTATATAGTTATTCTTACTATAAATATACCTGTGTTTATACTTAAACCTAAGCCTAGTATTAAGAGACCTATAGCTATTCTAATAGAAGTATTTAAGATACTTATTATTATACCTTCTTCCGCCCCTAGATTTTTAGAGAGACTCTTTAATTTAGATAAGTTTAAAGACGATTAAAAGGACCTTTAGCGCTTTATAGCCTAGATTTAAGAGAAGATAATAATTAACTAAGACTAATTCCTAACTTCTTAAAGCTATATAGCCTATATAACTAACTGCTTAAAGGGTGCGCCTTATACCTAAGTATTACTATATATTAGAGATAGGACTTATACTCTTAGTAATTATTAAGAGATTTTAAATATCTTAAAATATGCGTTTAATAATCCTAATTATATAAATAATATATATAATAAACTATTAACCTCTATTAAATTAATAAAGAATTTAAAATCTTCTTTACTAAGTTTTAGCACCTAGTACTAAAAGGAGAAATACCTAAAGGAATACTATCTACCCTACTTAAGTAAGCTATTAATTAAGAATTTTGAGGAATATTATTATATAATTAGCCCCCGAGTTATAAATATTATTAGTTTACTAAATTCCTATAAGACCTTAAAAACTATTGCTACTAATATATTATAAACTAGCCCTCTATTATAAAGACTTATACTGCTATTTTAAAACCTATTTAATATACCTAGTCTCTTTTACTTATTTTAAGTCCTGCTTTAGCTGTAAAATATAATAATTAGCCCTAGAGAAACCCTATATAGAAGAGTAAATTAGCCCTAGTATAGCTATATAACCTAATAAACCTAAGTACTTCTAGATGCCCGGGCAGGAGAGGGTATAGCCTATTATACTATAAAACTAGCGCCTACTTCCGCTGTAGCTCTTTAGAATATTATATTAAAGACTGCCTATATCTAAATAATTGCTAGAAGATTTAGACTATAGCTATATATAAATCCTATCCCTAGACTCTCTAGGCAATTTAATTCCTAAACTTGCGTAGTCTATCCCTTAGCTAGTCTTTAGTAAAAGGAGTAAGCCTAGAGTAAATTGCGGCTAAGCTTAAGAACTATATATTATCTAAATCTCTGCCGCTGCTATTTATAGAATTAACCTTAAAGAATACTTATAATAATTAAAATTGATAATACTATTTATAATATTAGAAAGGAAGAAGGAGAAGATTTACCTGCTAACTTATACCCTGCTTAATACTAGAGCTAAAGGATAAGGATTTATAAACTGAGAATAAGCTAAAGACTAGGAGTTAGAGCCTATCCCCCTAAAAAGCCTAATTACTCTATATATATTTAATAGAAGAGAACTAGAGGATAAAAAGATTATATATTATATTTAGATAGATATAAGAATTAAGGACTATTTTAAAAAAGATGCTAAGTTCTATATTATCTAACTAGTGCACTACTCTATTATCTTAAGATTTCTTTAGTTAAAGCATTATAACCCGCATTTATAATTTACCGCCTATAGTATTATTTTTAATAGTAATTATTATTAAAAGAATTATAATATGCCTTTAAAGCTAATTAAGACACCTGCCCTGTATAATATTCTCCTAAAGGCTTTACCCTAATACTTGCTTCTAAGACCTAGAGGACTAGAAGAGAGAAATATAGCCTTTATTTCTTTAGCTGCCTATTCTGCCTATACCTAAAGAAATACTTAAATATTTATAATTATTCTAGAGAATTTAGATACTGCTCTAAGGATTAAATAAGTCTAAGAAAAAGATTTTACTCGCTTACTGCCTAAGAAGTTTAAGAATTATATTAATATCTTTTCTTCTAAGGAGGCTAAATGCCTGCTACTATATTATTCTTATAACTATAATATTAAGCTACTAAAGAGGAAGTTATTTCCCTTTAAACTCTTATATGCTATATCTTAAGATAAATTAAAGGTCTTAAAAGAATAGATTAAAGAAAACCTAAAAAAGGGATTTATCCGCCTAAGCTTATCGCCTATTATATTCTTAATTCTATTTATTAAAAAGCCTAATAAAAGGATATAGATCTATATAAATTACTAAGCCCTAAATATAATAATTATTAAAGATTAATACTCTTTACCCTTAATTAAAAAGACCCTAAATAACCTAAAAGAAATAAAATATTTTATAAAGATTAATATTATTTCTATATTTAATAACCTTTATATTAAGAAAGGATAAGAATACTTAACTGCCTTCTATACCTAACTTAGCTTATTTAAATTACTAGTAATACTATTTAGCTTAATAGAAGTACTAGCGATATTTTAACAGTTTATTAATAATACTTTATAAGATTACCTTAATATCTTTTATACTATATACCTTAATAATATCCTAGTATATAATATAACTTATTCTAAATATATTTAATATATTTATACTATTCTGCAGAAGCTATATAAAGTAGGCCTATATATAAAGATCTAGAAGTATAAGTTTATTATTTCTAAGACTAAGTTTTTAGATATTATTATTAGCCAGGACTATATTAAGATAAACCTAGATAAGGTAAAAATAATTACTAAATAGAAGACCCTAACTTATATAATTAATATATAAGCCTTTATTAAATTTAGTAACTTTTACTATTAGTTTATTTATAACTTTTCTAAGATAATTATATTGCTTATAAACTTAACCTAAAAGAGAGTTCTCTTTAATTAAATATCTACCTATTAGTCTAGTTTTAAAGCCCTAAAAGAAGTATTTATTTAAGCCTTAATTCTAAAACTATTTAATTAGACCTATAAGGTTATAGTTAAAACTAACTTATTTAACTATATATTAGCTAGGGTTATATCTTAGTATAATAATAAAGGAATCCTGCATCCTATTATATTTTTCTTAAAAAAGCTCTTTGCTATAGAGTATAATTATAAGATTTATAATAAAGAACTGCTAGTAATTATTTACTACTTTAAAGAGTAGCGCCTTAAGCTTAAAGGTATACTATTACTAATTAAAGTTATTATAGATTATTGTAATTTAAAATACTTTATATTAATTAAGCTACTGAACCGGCGATAAGCCTATTAGTCTAAGTTTTTATCCTAGTTTAACTTCTGAATTATATACTATCTTAGAAAGCAAGGAGTAAAGCCTAATACCCTAACTAGGAGATTAGAGAATCTCCCTAAGAAGAGAGATAAATAGTTATAGCACTAAAGCTAAATAGTCCTAAAGAAGAAGAATCTTAATTTATAGATTTAAAGATCCTTAAAACTAGAAGCTATTATTAGGAGTTAAATAATAAGGTATATTTACTTTACTGACCTAATAGCTTAAGAGGTTAAAAATCTTACTAAACCTATAGGAATACCTACCTAACTTACTCTAAGAAGTTAATCTATTTAGCTTAGAGAAGCTGTCTAGTCTACCTTATCGCCTAACTAATTTGTTAAGATTATTTAACCTGCTAAGAAGATAATCTAGTTTACTAAAGAGATTATTTAGCCTATTAAAGAAGTAGCCCTGCTTATCGGGTAAGACTAGTTAAGTTTTCCTACTATACTTAATAAACTAGAGTATCTATTAAGTATTAAAGGCCTATTAAATATAGCTTATCTATTTAATAACTTAATATAATCTATTCTATAAGCCTTAGATTATAAAGCTAACTATTCTAAGTAAATGTTATAAAACTTTAGCGCGAAGCGCGTTAGGCTAATTAGATCCTCTTAGACGCGGAAAACGCCGGCGTAGAGTAACTAGAAATGCAGAACTGCCTCAGGCCTGCGGAGATTCAGGTCCTCTTATTAGCTTAAGATAAATGCTAAGTTAATATAGTTGCGCAGAATAACTATCTATGAGAATATTAAAACTCTCTAGACCCGCTAACTTTTAAGCCCTCTTATTAGCTAAACGCGCGTACTAAGCCGATATAGTTATATACACTAACTACAGGTGCAAATATTAAAATTCTGAAGCTTAAGGCGAATGCCGAGGTATTTTACTATAAAATTATAGGTATAGGTATTATATAGGTCTTAAGGCTAATTGCTTTAAAGTATAGAATAAAGGGATTCTTTTAATTATATAACTACTTAATTTACTTACAGGATTTAAGTTTAGGGCCCCTAGGGGCCCTAAACCTAAATTGTTTTATATCTAATGTTGTAAGAAAATATATTAAGACTTAGCATAGAGTCTTTAAGCGAGTAGGTATTGAGAAGGAAAAGAAGGGTATTTAGCTTTAGAGCTTAAAGTAGAGCTAGAGGAAAAGCTCTAGCTGTAAACTAATATAGTAAACTAATAATAATCTAATGCTAAACTAATACTAAATAATAATAGAAAGGAAAAGCTAATTATTTTATTCTAAATAATTAAAAGATATATCTTTTTTCTTTTTACTCCTCTTCTGCTTTATTTATAGACTTTTTAAAGACTTTAAGCAAAAGTATATAATCTCTTAACTAATTATATTCTTTATACTAATCTTCCCTATTATATAGCCTTCTCTCCTCTAAGAATAAATGCCTCTATCTGCCTTCCTTAGTTATTATAGTTTATACTATCTTCTTTTTTTAATACTATAAATTGTTCCTGAAGCAAGAACGCTCTAATTTCTAGTATTATATATATTTTAAAACCTTTAACTTATAAAGCTAAGTTCCTTTCCTCTATAGATAATCTCAGACTAATAATATATTTTGCTTTAGTATAAAGTATAGCTCTACTTTAACTTCTAAGTAATCTTAGTTCAGCTAATTAAGTATTGCTCTATCTATAACTATAACTTTATTTACCTAAATATTAAAAGGCCCAGATTCTCCTTAATTAAATCTTATCTTATCTTATTCCTTATAATTAAAACAGCAGATACTATTAAGATTTATTTCTTAATTCTCTAATATTAGCTAATATAGATTACTAATAAAGATTACTTCTCCCTATTTAAATATAATATCTCTTAAGCCTATAATTTTTTTAGACTTATCTTTAGTAATTAGTCTAGTCCCTAGGATTATAAAGCTTTAGCCTATTCCTCCCTTAAGGATTATAGTCTTTATATTTAATACTCTTAGCTTATATCCCTTAAGATACCGGACTTATAACCTATATTTGCTATAACTATATAGCGCTAACAAGATTAAATAGACCTAAATATCTTATATAATAACCTTTTAGAGAATACTCCTAGATAAATTTTTAAGCCCTATTAATCCTTTATTCTCTTTCTTATAATAAAGAGCTACTTTTACTTTTATAATAATATATTATAATATCTTTTTTATTAGTTTCTCTTTAAAGGGTATAATCTAGAAAACCCTATTTACTTCTTAATAGTTAAAGTCCTTCCTTATTATAATACTTAACTAGATATATTAGTCTTATATTTTATTTAGGGTAAAGTCTTCTTTACTTAAATTAAAATATTTTCTATTCTTATACTTAAATTTAAGATATTCTTTAGCCCTATATATATTATCTTAAGCCTTATAATATAAGCTGCTAGATATATTACTAGAAATATCTATATTAATTAACTTAAGATCTCTAAATAGTTAAACTATCCCTAATATTAAGGATTTCTTAGGGAGAAGGTCTTTAGATAAGGTTTCTTTAATTTCTATATTATTTTTATTTTCTATACTTTTAGGACTTCCTAAAATAAGATTCTTTATTCTTCCTTTAACTTAGCTATTGCTAGGTATACCTAATATCTGCTTAGCCTCTAAATTATCTTTAAATTATATAGTTTTAATATTCTGTATATCTTTTAAATACCTAGTTTTTTTCTTAATAAAGGGGTCTTCTAGGTTTACCGCAGAAAAGGAGAGCTTTATATTAGTTTTTAAGGCTCTATTAAAAGGTTCTATTATTTATTTACTTCTAAAGATTTTATTTATAAACTATTTAATTTCTTTAAATAAACTTCTATAAGAATAGATTATTGTTTTAAATAATTCCTTCTTTTATTATTTTATTATTGCTAGCTTTATATTTTTAACTATTTTTAATACTCCTCTAGCTTCTTTTATAGATATATTCTCCCTTATACTAATTATATTAGCCAATAATTATATATAAGGCTTATAGATTAAGTTAATCTTCCTAGAATTAATCTATTATAAGACTTTTCTAACCTTTTTAGTACTTATATTTAGTCTATTTAGCTAGAATTATACTTTAGTTTTTCCTTTATCTAGGCAGTAATAATCCTTAAGGTTAATATTAAGTCTCTATCCCTATTAAAACTATTTCTAGTAATTTATACTAGTATTCTAAGATTTGAGGTTATTATTACTATCTATAAGTATTTTTAATCTTTTTCTAAAGATATTATCTTTTGCACTCCTTAGTCCTATTATATTTTATATTTTTTTAATATAAACTTAATATATAGCAGTAGGTTTAATCCTTTCTTCCCTTAAAAATTCTAATACTTTTTTATCTTCTAGATTAGTAATAGTCTTTTTTATTAATATAGATATATTAATCTTATATTTATATTCTTTTTCTAGCTATTTCCCCTTATCTTAAGTCTTAAGCTTCTTTTCCCCTTTTAGCTTCTTAAGGCTCTTAGTCCTCTTTTTTCTTTTCTCTTCCTCTTCTATACTTTCTTCTTCTTTATCTAATATTAGATCTATTAATAAGCTCTTACCTAAATCTTTTATCTAATATCCTTTTTTTTCTTTTATAATCTTCTCTAAAAGATTATTTTTCCTTATTTTTATTTTAACCTCTCGCAGCTTTTTATTAATAGATTTTTAAAAAATTAGTCCTTTTCTGCTAAAGGCTTTTCTTAAAATATCTTTTACCTTTTTAATATTAATTAGTTAAAGGCTCTTTTTAGTTAGTATTCCTTATCTTTTAATATTATAAAGTCTATTAATCTATACTCTTACTAAATATATAGCTATTATTCTCTAGTCTCTAGTATTAGATATTAATCCTCTTACAGCTATTAAGGTCTAGTATAATTATCTAATAATTAATAAGACTTAGTTTATAGTCTCTTAATCTTATTTCTCTATAGCTTTATAGTAACCTTTATTAATATATTTATAGTTCTTTTTTACTTATATTTTTAATTCTTTTAGCTTATTAATAGCTAGTATTTTTTTCTTTCTTATTTTTTCTAATAGCTCCTATTAGTTTAAGAAATTATAAAAATTATTAGCTGCTTTATTATATCTATTTTAAAAATTTAAAATAATTACTACTATATTACTTATAAACTAAACCTTCTCTTCTTTATTATTAGCCTTATTTATTATCTTCTTTATAAGCTTATAAATTTTGCTAACTATAGTATATATATATATTCTAAATTAAAGAGCTTTGTCCTAATAGATAATATTTTATATTTTTAGTATATTTTCTTCTATTTTTAATATATATTTTTATAAAATAACTCTTTAAAATAGTTTCTAAGTAAAAAGATATGCTTAAAAAGTAAAATAAGATTAAATTTAGCTTAATTTAGTCTTCAGTTACTTCTGCTATAGTATTATATAATATAAAAAGTAAGATTTTTATAATAAGGTAAGAATTCTTTATTTATTACTTATATTCTTTATCTAATATTTTTTGTTTTTAGCTTTATTTATAGACTTTTTTAAGATATTTAAGCTAATATTATATATTTTTTAATTATCTCTTTTTTTTTCTTTCTTAATTATTATTAGGTATCTTTAAATCCTTTCTCTCCCCTAAAAAAGATACCCTTATCTTAAATTTACCCTCCTTCTCTTCCTATTATAGTATTAGTACTTATTTTATTATTATCCTTCTATTTCCTCTTCTTTTAAACTAATTTCTTACTTAGTATTAAACTTATTTTATTACTAGCTTTTTACTTTTCTCCTTTTAAGCTAATATTTTTAAAAGGAGAGTATTAGAATTATAACTATATATTCTAATCTAGGTAATATCTAGTCCGCATTATTATTATTATTACTTAATTGCTAATTTTCTTACTTAAGTATTATATTATTATTTATAGTTAATATTTTATTTTAGTCCTCTTATAAATAATAGCCTTTTAAATAATTTCTATAAATTAAGTCTTTAAAAAGTATACTATTTAACTCCTTAAGCTTATAGAATTCTTTCTTAAGGACTTCTTTAATCTTATATAGTTTAAGCTAGTAATATACCAGTTTTATAGAGTAAGACATTTTAAGCTTTATATTATAAAGTAAAATAAGCTATTCTTTTATTAGTTATTCTTTATAGAGTTATTTTTTATTATTAAAAATTTTCTTGCTAGTTTCTCTTATATATTAAATATAAAGTTAGGCCTCTTTTATATTCTAATCTTAAAGCTCTATTTATTATATATAAAGGAGTAAAAGATCTTCTATAGTCTTAACTTTATCTTATACTAAAGTCTTTTAAATAGGTACTTCTAGTTTAATTAGCAGTATAGTATTATATCCTATAATTGCTCTAAATAATATTAAGCCTATAAAGGTCTTAACTATATTTTTATCTGCCTAAATTATTGCTAATAAATAGTTTACCTAATTTATTTTTATTCTTTTTATAAGTTTTCTAATACTATATATAAAGGACTTATATATAACTTTAACTGCTCTATTTATTTATAGGTTATATAGTAAGACTTTAATATAATTAATCTTATACTTCTATACTAATATATTAACTATAGCTTTATTCTCTAGTCTTTTATTATTAATAAGAGTCTCTATTACTTCTTAATAATAAATTTAATCTTTCTATAAGAATTTAGCGATAGCTTCTAAAATAGGGCTACTAAGGGCTTTTATATTTAATTTAGCTAAAGTTATCTTAAAATATAGTAATATAAGTCTTTCTCTTATTAGGCGGTATAATCTTATAGATATCTAAATATAGCTTTAATCTCTTTAATAGAATAAATATTAACTATAAAGCTTTTTCTATATATTCTTTATCTGCTTTCTAATATTTATTATATATCTTTACCTATTTAGTAATATACTTATATAGGCCTTTTTATTAATATTAATTAGCTACCTTTTAATAAATTGCTTTATACTTATAATATTTATACTCTTTATAAAGGGCTGTGAGAATTTTTTTTTACTTTTTTTTATTATTAATAACTGTATAATAAGGCTAATTTTATTATATTTTTTAAAAAAGCATACTATTTTAAACTATATACTTTAGGGCCTTTTTTTTAAACTTAGTATATTATTCTTTATCTATATTATCTAGTTTTATTATAGTTTATAACTATTTTATAATTAGCAAAGACTTTTCTAACTAATATAATATAGGTATTAATTAAAGGCTATTATCTAATTTTACCTCTTATATACTAGTATAATAGACTATATAAAACTATAGGTCTAAGAATTTCTTTATATTATTATCTTCTACCTCTTTTAGGTCTTACTTTATTACCGGCTTCTAAGATAACCTATTTATAATTAAGTTCTTTTTCCCTAATATATAGATAATGTTAAAGTTAAATAGCTAAATTTAAGCAATCTACTAAATAATTACTAACTTAGAGAAGTCTATAGCTATTCTATTTAATTATATTACTAGAGTTTTTATATCTACCTCTAGTTAAAAGTATATACTATATAGGTATGCTTAAAATTTATAAAGTATCTTTAGTACTGCCCTGTATTCTAACTTTCTTTTATTATATTACCTCTCTGCTTATATCTATACTCTACTTTTATATTTGGCTGGGTATCTCTTATTAGACTCCTTTTTTTCTTAAGTAAGTTAAGCCCCTTATCTATTATTACTGGCATTAGTATTAATAATAATTATATCTTTTTCTCTATAATTAATTAGCTTAAATATTAGTGCTATTATTAAGGCTACTTTTAAAATATTTATTATTTCTTATTATTCTAGCCCTTAAAGGAAGTCTTATTCCTTCCTTAATATTAAATATATCAGCTTAGTTTTAGTAATATATCCTTTAATCTATATCTAGTAATAGGTTATAACCCTTAAAAATCCTTTTGCTTCTTATAAGTTCTAATAAAATAGCTACTTTAAGATTTTAATTACCTTAGCTAATTTAGGATATCTCCCCTTAGCATTATATATATAGCCTATTATTTTAATTCTTAGTACTGTAAATTATAATTTTTTCCTAATAATTATTAAACCTATAAATTTAAGACTATATAGTATTTTATTAATATTCTAAATATATTTAAATATAAACCTTTTAATTCTTAGCAGCGTTTCTTCCTCCCTATAATTAGTCTTAGGTCCTTATATTAGTATATTATCTAGAAATATATTATAAATATTAAGAATATTATCTGCTAGTACTCTTATAATTCTTTATATAAACTCTTATACTATATTTATCTATCCTTAAAATAATCTAGCTTAATAAATTAAACTAATCCTTAATATATAAAAAGCTGTTAAGTCCCGCAATTTCTCAGCTAATTTTAACTAATTATACTTAAAGAATAAGTTTATAAATATTAATACTAGTATTTTACTAAACTTTTCTAAGAACTTATTAGCTAAAGGGGGCAGATTAGCATCTTATATTATTACTTAATTAACTTCTATAGCTATATTAATTAGCCAATATTTACTGCTTTTTTTTTTACTAGGAACTATAGATTTTAGTAAGGTTCTTAATTATATTTAAAGATCCCTGTATTTATTCTCTCTTTTACTATTTCTTGCGCTATATTATAAAGTGCCTTTAGTATTAAGAAGCTCTTTACCTACTATAGTTTATAATCTATAATTTAAATAATAATTAGAGATGTAACTTTTAGGCGTATTTATTTAATCTTTTTAAAGGTTTAGGTAAGGACTGCTTTTTAGGCGAAAAGTACCTCTATTAATAATTTTTTCTCTTTTAGTTATAAATTATTACTTATAATAAGGTTCTTTAAACAGTTTAATATTAATCTTATTTCTCTCTTAATATCTAATATCTTTAACTAGATATATTTAGTAAATCCTTTATATATTTTTTTTATATTTTTTTAGGGGTTCTTATAATAGCGCTTTCTAATAACTTCTTTCTATTTTAATAATTCCCCTAGAGCTATTATAGGTCTATTTAATATATTTATTAAATAAACCTTTTTATATTTTTTCTTATACTATATATTAATAGAATATTTTATTTTTATAGTAAAAAGGTTATACCTTTTAAACAGTCTATACCCCTATAATCTTCTAACTTCTTTATTTAATTTAGTAGGTTTAAATATCTCTACCCCTTTACTTTTAATTTCTTTGCTTATTCTAAAGCTAATATTATTTATTAAATATAACTCTCGCAGGCCTTCTTTATTCTTAGTCTAATATTTATTATTTTTTTTAGCTTTAGTTTAATAATTCTTATGCCTGGGATAATAGATCGCGCAATATTTTCTCTCTTAACTTATTTCTTAAGTTATCTATTAAAAATACCTAAATAATAGCTTAATTCTTTTAGTTTATAGAGTAAATTATACTCTCTATTATTTTATTTAATAGAGCAATATATTATAAATATACTTAATACTTAAAAGGCTATCCCAGAATATAATTATAGTTGATCTTATTATTTACTATAAAGAAAGAGACTTTATAATAGAAAGATTCTACTTATATAGGTATCTCTTTATAAAGACCTATAAAAGGGGTCTGCCTGCTATTTGCTAATATTATATTACCTCTAAATTTCTAGCTTATAATAAGTTTATAATAATTCGCTATATCTCTATATATTATATTAATTTTAGCTCTACTATTTACTATAATATTTTGCGCTTTTTTATAACTATTAATTTTAATTAGCAATTTTAGAGTTATAGCTATATATAGTACCTTATCTTTATTAAGAGGCTTAAGTTATAAAGATATATAAGTATACTAATCTATACTATTTACTATATACTCTGTATTTAATATAAAGATATTAAACTATACTCCTTTAGTATTATAGAATATCGCCTTTATTATTACTTACTGCAGTTATAAGATAAATAAGGCCTTATATAAATTAGGAGATAAACTGATAAGGTCCTAAATTAATATCTAAACTCTAGTATTTAATATCTAGTTTATAACCCCTATTATATTAGTAGTCCCTTTTAGCTTATTTATAACTTTAAACCTTTTTAACTTTTATTTCTCTTTTATCTTAATAATCTTTTTATCCTTACTCTGTTTAAGTATATTTTTTATTTCCTCTTTAATTATCCTTACTTTCTTAGTTATGCTTAGAGGCTAATAATTATTAAATTAGTTTATCTTAACTAAAGGAAATCTCTATTCTTATTTAATTACTTTCTATAATTTTTCTTTATATAATTATTTAGTCCCGCTTTGCCTTTTTTTTACTCTTTAAAGCTTATTTAATCTTATTATATTAATAGAGTAATAATTTTTTATAATATCCCTAGCTTCTTTCTTAGAGCTTAAGTTATTCCTAGGCTATCTTAATATAATTAATTAGATATTATACCTAATTAAGTTAATATTTCTTTACTCTTCCTTTAGTCTCTATTTAATAATCTTTTTTTATAATATATTCCCCTATATAAGATAAATAACTTCTTTATTCTATTCTTCTAGCCTAAAGTAAAATTTATAATTTTTTCTCTAATAAATAAGCTTTTAATTTAAGAGGCTTTTTAAATTTAAGTAATAAGATTAAATATAATTAAAAGCCCAGTAGAAGTTATATAAATTTAGAGATATTTTAAATTCTCTAATTAGGTTAAATCCTAAAGATGCCCTAGCTTATATATTTATATTAGCATTAGATATATTATTATTAGGCCTCTCTATATACTATATACTATATAGTTTTAACTTCTTAAACTTTTTTATTAACTAATTAATTTATAACTGCTTTATTAATTTTACTTTAATACTTTATTATTTAGTCTTACTCTTATTCTTATTTAGATAAGTTCTATTAAGTTTAATAAAAAGTTATATATTATTTTCTTTAGTTATCTTCTCCTTTATTAAAGCTATTATATCTTAATCTTTCTCTAGTTTATTGCTATTAAGATAGCAAAGGGTTTTAATTATTCTTACCTTATCTACTATCTCCTTATAGAAATTAATATATTTAATAGTAGATAAAGTATAATAATCTATATTTAACTCCTGAACTATTTACTGCTTAAACTCCTTTAAAAGTTTTTAAAGATATTAAACTCCCTGTAAGTATTAGCTTAACTTATTTAAAGTTATTAGTGCTTTTAATATAGCTTAATATTTTTAGTTATATTTCTTTAGATCCTCAGAGCTATTATATTTTATATTTTTAAACCTTTTTAGCTATTAGATATTATATTTCCTTTAATATTTATTATAGTAAGTATACTCTTATTTAGTTGCTTCTGCTAGTTTTAAATAGTTCTTTTCTTTATATTTAGGTTAAGTACTTATTTATAATAATACTAACGGGCTATAATAGTCTATAAATTATTTAGTTTTTTCCTTTTCTAAGAGTTAATTCGCCTTATATAGCTTTTTAAAAAGCCTTAGGTAATAAATAATATTATCCCCTTTAAAATATAATACCCTAGGATTTCTAAACATTAGCATCTATAGAACTAATATAATCTAGATTAACTATACTATTAATAGTCCTATATTTTTAAATGCCCGAGCTATTTATATCTCTAGACCTAGTAATATTAAGGAGCTAGGAGTCTTTCTATTTTAACTAATGCTAAAAAAATTAGTGCTTTTCTCTATATTTTTTTAAAGGAATAGTAATAAAAATAATAGTAAAAAATTCTTCTACTTTTTAATAAATAGTTCTTGCTTAATAATTTCTTATTTTTTCTAAATTTCTGCTTCCCTTTTATACTTATTAAGCTTTTCCTTATATTTAGTAGTCCTTCCTTTCTCTTATTATTAATATATATTTTCGCCCTATATTATATTTGCTGTCTCTGCTAATCTAAGAGATATATTTATTTCTTTTTATTTATAATAGTAATCTTTTTTAACTATTTTATTTATCTTTTTACTACTTTTTATTCCTTTTCTTAGCTTTAGCCTTAACCTTAGCTTCTAGTTCTTTTTTTTCTCTTATTTCTGCTTAATATTTTAATATCCCTTATATTTAACTCTAATTTATTATAAGAAGATATATTAAGACTTAGTATAAAGTCTTTAAGCGAGTAGGTATTAAGAAGGAAGAGAAGGGTATTTAGCTTTAGAGCTTAGAGTAGAGCTAGAGGAGAAGCTTTAGCTATAAACTAATATAGTAAACTAATAATAATCTAATACTAAACTAATACTAAATAATAATAGAAAAAAAAAACTAATTATTTTATTCTAAATAACTAAAAGGTATATCTTTTTTCTTCCCGCTTCTTTCCTGCTTTACTTATAGACTTTTTAAAGACTTTAAGTAAAAGCATATAACCTCTTAACTAATTACATTCTTTATACCGATCCTCTATACTATACTAATACCTTTAAATTCTCTACTTAAAACTATGTATAAAGCTCTTATATACTAATTTAAATCTTAAATTAAAGATAATAGCTTTAGGTCTATATTAACTAGCTAGCTGTAAAATCTGTAAGCAAGTCCGGGATACGCGTAGCGTGGCCTAAGGGCTTATATCCTAAGATTATACTAGCTGACTATTAGCAAAGAGAAAGATATCTATATTATAGAGACCGCCTATATATTTCTAACTATAATAAGCTAAGAGCCCGCCTATTATAAGAATACTATAATAAGTATATATTTAAATATCTTAGAAAATATAAGCTTTATAACTTAATCTTATAAGAATATTACTAGCTAAATATATACTAATATATAGATTGCTAGACTTAGAATTACTATACCTACTGCTATATTATATTCTTAAATAAAGGCTACTAAGAAGTCTTATACTAGCTCTCTATCCCTAAATACTCTTAGCAAAATATCTTAATAGATTTTATTATTAGACTTATACCTTATTAAGGTTATAATACTATATTAGTTACTGTAGACTAACTTATAAAGATAAGGTATTTTATTCCTTACTAGGCTATTTATAATATTGAAGAAGTAGCGCAATTATATATCTATTATATATAGAAGCTTTATAGGCTATTAAAGACTATAATATTTAACTAGAGCCTTTAATTTATTGCTATTTTCTAGAAATACTTAACTTAATATTTAGATATTATAAATCTGCTATTTACTGCTTATTACCTTAAGATTAATAATTAAACTAAGAGAATAAATGCTGTCCTAGAATAATACTTATACGCCTATATTAGCTATCTATAAGATAACTAGATTAACTAGCTACCTCTAGCTAAGTTTATATTAAACTCCTACTATTCTAAGATTACTAGAGTATTACCTTTTTTTACTAATTATAGATTTTATCTATATATAGGATTTAAGCCTATTTAGCTTATAAACTAGCCTGCCGCTAGAGATACTAAAGCCTTTATTAAAAAAATATAAGATATTATAGATTATATCTATACCTAGATTTATACTACCTAAGCTTATTATAAAGAGTAAATTAACTACTGCTAAACCCTAGCTTATTACTATTATATAAGATAGTCTATTTAATTAAATATTTAAAATATTTATATTTAGCGCCCTTAAAAGAAATTTAACTAAAAGAATTTTAGCCCGTTCTATATTATTAAAATTATTAACCTATATACTTACTAGCTTAACTTATTTATCTTAATATATATCTATCCTATATTTAATATTAGCCTGCTCTGCCCTATTGTTAAAGACCTTATATTTAAATAGAGATAACCTTTACTATTGCCCGTTAAAGTTAATAGCCTTAAGGAATAAGTTATTAAAGATATCCTAAACTCCTAATAAGAATACTATAGGTATAAAGGCCCTTAACTATAATATATTATTAAGTAATTAGGTTATAATAATCTAATTAAAAAGCTTATATACTATTTATAGTATATTTAGGAAATTATTATAAACTTTTATTGCCGTTACTTAAATAAGCTAAAGCTTAAAGATAGTCTTAACAGAGCTTAACTTTAAGAAGGGGAGTACTATTATAATACTAGTATAGGGGATAAAATAATTAACCCGCTAGCTAATACTTACTTAATTTAAAAGAGCAAGGTCTATATTTTTCTAGATTATATAAGGAATTATATAACCTTATAAAGATATTTTTAGCATATAGCTCGATTTAAATTTAAGTTTCTTAAGCTATATCTTATTTACTAAGCCTACCTATAATAGCTTATTTTAGTCTAAATTAGCTAGATAGAGATCCTATAGCTAGTCCTAGTATTAACTACCTTATTCTATTTATTCTAACCTGCTCCCTGAGCCTGCACCTTAATACTTATTATAGTTAAATTAAAGATTTAAAAGAATTTATTCTTAAGCTTCTCTTTTTACTATTTAATTATCTTAAAAAATATATATTAATAATATAGCTTTATATCTATACTATAAGCTAATATTCTCTTTTCTTAAGTATTATACTTACTTACTTAAGCTAATATAATAGTCTAAGAAATTTATTTAAACTTATTCTTTTTAACTATTTAATACTTAATCTTAATAAATATTTTAATTTTTTTAGTTTTAAATTAAACTGCTAAAGTATAGTTTAATTTAAGTATAGTTTTTTTACTTTAAATTAAAACTTACTATAAGTAATTTAACTTTTCTTTAAATTAAATTAAACTGCTTATATAATTACTTTAAGCTATAGTTTACTATAGTTTATAATATAAGTTTAAAGATTTATTTAAAGATTTAAAATCTTTAAAATTATAGTATAATAAAATAAATAAGAAAATAATAATATAATAATTAAAGGTTTTCTTATTAAGAATTAAAAGAGATTTTAAAATTTAAAAAAATTTAAGTATATTAAATAAGTTATATAATTAGTAAATTATATAACTTTTAAGATTAAAGTTATTATTTATAATAGTTAATAAGTTATATAAATTAAATTCTTTAATTACTTAGTTAAAAAAACTATAATAATTATATTTTAATTAAGTTAATATTAAATTATATAGTTTAATAATTAAAGTTCTTAAAGCTTTTTTAAAAGTATAAAGCTTATATCTTATAATAACTTTAATTTTAAATTAAATTAACTTAATATAAAGAGAGTTAAGTAATTTTATTAATATCTTTATTATATAGCTTAATTTAAATTTAACTCTTTAAGCTATATTTTATTTATTAAGCTTACTTATAATAATAGTTTATTTTTAGCTTAAATTAATAAACTTTATAGCTAGTCTTAATATTAATTACTTTATTTAATTTATTTTAACTTAATTTCTAAGTCTATACTTTAATAGACTTAAAGAATTTATTCTTTTTATACTTTATATTATAATACTTTTATATAAGTAAAAGTTTTAACTTTTAAATATATTTATTATTTTTTTATTTTAATTAATATTTAAATATTTTCTTAATATAAGTAAAAGAGTTAAGCCTTATAAGAATATATTTTTATTTAAAGTTTAAATACTTATAAGTAATTTAATTATACTCTTAATAAGGTCTTTAGCTACATATTCTATGTAGCTATCGCCCTTAATAAAAAGTAGTACTTAGTATATAGAGCTTAGCAATTAGGATAATATATTAGGACTTTAACTCTAACTACTATAGAGGCTTTAATACTTTATCCTGTCTTATATTATAGCCTATTTAAATCCCTTCTTTTTAATTAAACCCCCAAATATTAGCAGTCCTAGTCCCCTCCCTCTTACCTCTAAATGTAGAGTATAAGAGCTGCTAATATTCGCATATTAATAGCACTTAATATCCCCTAGATCGCGATTATAATAGACTTTAGATTTAACTCCCTAGATTTAACTCCCTGGATTTAATATATTTAACACCGACCTTGGATAGCACCCGCTAGATAAATCCCTTAAACTAAAGCCTATTCCTAGACTTTATAATACTAGATAACTCTAGAGCCGGAGCTAAAGCTAAAGCAGCCTATTAAACTAATTTATTTAGGCAGTAATTTATAGCTACTCTTATCTTATATAGCTATTTTATACTTATCTGCTATAGGAATTATAATTATTAATTTATATATATACTTTAGTTTAATATAGAAAGGGGTCTCTAACCTTAACCTAAGACTAAATATAATATGCGTAGGTGCTAGTAGTAAGAGTCCCTTATACTCCTAATACTTTCTAGCTAATATATTACCTATAGTATAATAATAGTAAGCTTAGTTATTAATATATTATATAGTAATTGCAGGGCTAAATCTCTATATTAGGCTAACCCCTAGTATTAAACTATCTTTTTTTTTTTTACTTCTCCTACTTTAAAGAGTATATTAATTAATAAGTAATTCCCTATTAATTAGTCTGGCAGAGCCAGGCAATTAAAGGGGGTATATAGCCTAATTGCCTAAAGCTAATTGTTAGAAGTAAGTATTTATTTAAATTATAAATTGTTAAATCTAAAGCTATAATAGCTAATTAATTTTATTTCTTAGCGCCCTATTTATTTCTACTTCTTTACTTTCTCTTTAGAGACCTTTTCTATAATAGACTTATCTATAAAATAATTATTAGTATTATTTAATTAAGTACTTTTTAAATCTAAGCCTTTACTTAAAATTTTATTATTAGACTTAGTTATATTATTATTATTTAACTTAGACTTTATAGAGCTAAAAACTCTAGAATACTAGGAAAAAAAGTAAGAAGAGAAATAAGAAGAGAAATAGAAGGAGAAATTAATACTGGCAACTATAGACTTAGCAATATAAGCTAAAGCTAAAGATATTATATCTAATTAAGAGGCCTTATCTCTAGCCTAATCCCCGGCCTAATTCCTAGCAGATATATTATTTGCCTTACTAAAGACCTTATAGTAATACTTATAAAGTATTATATTAGGTATAAATGCCTGCGTAGTAATTAATAAATTATATAAAATATATAATAGGGCTATAGCGCGGATATAAAGATACTTTTTCCCCTTAAGCATAAAGCAACTAATTAGATTACTAGAGACTTAGAGAATATATCCTATATTAATAGTAGGAAATATCTTTAAATTAGACTTTAGGCTAATTATAACTACTACCTAAAAGATAATATATTACTTTAGGCTATTTTTCTATAAAATATCTATACTAACTATCTTACTGCTATAATTATATACTATTAACTATATATATAGTATCTGATATTTATTAACAGCTAGTAACTTATAGATTATAGTTGCAATATAAGATAGAGAAGGCTCTACTATTAATAGCATATAGTCTTTATATATATTAAACTCTAGATCGCTAAGTATTTTATAATATAATAATAAGTTAGCAATAAGTAAATATTAGCTAGAAGAAAGAGCTTTTATAAAATAAGATACTTAGTGTAAATAGATAAGATAGAATAGCCTTAATCTATTATCTTTACTAATAGATATCTCTAACAGAATATAACTATATTACTTAAAAAGGTTAAGTTAAACTAATTATAATACTCTATAATAATAAGAAGACTATTAAGCTTAATAATTAGGCCTAATAATAGTTCTTTTAAACCTTAAGTAAATACTTATATAATTACTTACTTAGTTATAATTTTAGGCGTAGCATTAATAGCTAAGATACCAGAGAAAAAATAATATATATTAGAGGTTAATATAATGCTAAGCAGTAAAGATTCTAGCAGAAGAAAATAAATAATAAAAGGAAAGAAGAATATTTAAAAAGATTAGAGGAGTTGGCAGGGGAGAATAATATATATATATTTTTACCCGGAGAAAAGTACGCCTAATTCTTTACCTGCAGATTAATAAAATTAAATACTAATAATATCTATCTCCTGTCTAAATAAGTCTTGTCTAAATAGATAAGAAGGGCTTAAGTACCTCTAGCTATATAATATTCTCTATAGTTTAAGCAGTATTATCCTCCTTAAATAATATACTAAGTCTCTAAGCTGATATTGTCTTTAATATAGTAATATATAGCTAACTATAGCTAAATATAAATATCTGCAGATTTACCCTAATATAGTAAAGCAATTAACCCTAGGCCTTATTAATAGTTATAGTAAAGGCTAATTTAACTAGGAACTGCACGCGAGTTAAAAAGAATAAGAACTTACTATTCTTAAATAGGAGCTTAAGCTATAATAAAAGATATTAGTTATCTTTAAATCTATCTGTAGCAATCTTAACCTTTAAGCAATAGCGCTAAATGCTAGTAATAATAAGATAGGTTCTATTATATATATTATACTGTAGGTTATAGTTCTATATAAGTATTACTAATATACCTATCTTTAATTATAAGTTGCCTAAAAGTAGTAAAGAGAAGTAAAGGCTTTATAGAAACTTTATAATATACTTCTTATTTAATTTACTATTACTATTATACTTATCTAATAATAGAAAATATATCTCTTAGCTAGGCAGGCGAGTAAGTAATATCTTATTAAACTTATTAATATTAATATTATATAGGGTTAGAATAGCATAGTCCTAAAATAGAGCTAGACTTATAACTAAATTAATTATTGCCTAAAGATACTCTATAGGGTAAACTAACTCTAAGAATATATTTAACTTATATATCGCCTAAATATATTAGGGTAGAGAAATTAGGCTAATTATAGTTAGATTATAGTTAAGATCTGCTAGCTACTGCGCTAAATAGTAATTCTCTTTATAAATAGACTATAGGCGCATATTATTAATTAGAGAAATAATCTCTAGATATAATTAAATTATAATATATTACAGATAAATTGCTATAATATTTACGCGATTACCGCTAGGTATAATAGGTAAGATCTGCTAAAAATTACTGCTAAAAATAGTAAGAATCTTATTAAATAGCTAACCTCCGCCAGATATATTATTATAGATATTGCAAAGCATTTAATTAATAGTATTAAAGATATAGTAACTAACTATAAGAATCTTATCTTAAATAATTAGAGATATCCGCTATATTAGCTCTGCCGCGCTTATCTCTCGCCTAATATTATAAGTTAAATCTTTGTTATATAGTATAGGGACTTAAAAATACTTATAAGTAATATAGCTATTAGGGAGAAATAGTAATATAACCCTTATAAAGGCAATATAAAGAATAATTAGGCTATAGAAATAATAATATTCGGCCAGCATATTATATAAATAAGTCTTGCCTATAGTAAATAGAGATATTAGCATTAGGGTTATATAATAAAGAGGGGGATTTTACCGGTACTGCTAAGGCTATATAAGAAAAATCTTACTATTATAAAATCCTCCTTAATAGCCTTAGTAATATATAAAAAGGCTATATACTGCCCTTTATTAAGTAATATAAAGCGGTACTTAAAGGCACTGTATTACTTAGTATAGTTATATATAAGCTCTTCTTACAGCTTCTAGTAGATATTTAATATCTATAATAACTAATTATATTATACTAAAGATAATCTATAGTCTAGCAGAGTTCTATTAGCCTATATTATAGTCTACTAGATATACTATAGTATAAGATTCTTATACAAATTATTATCGGGGGAATTAAATAGAAAGTATATATGCTAAATATATATTAGCAAATTATTGCTAATTAAGTTACTAAAATACTCCTAGATAATAATAGCTAAATTATATATTAAAGGCATATATACTAAAGCTGCAGTAAATATTATATAAAGGATCTTATTTATTTAGAAGGTAATAGTATCTTTAAAGCATTTTACCTACTTATTCTTATAATTAATAATACTAAGCGTATAATAGGCCTCTTAGAAGATAGAGTAAACAATATTACTTACTATATAAATAGCTTTATAGCTTAAAGGGCTAGAGATAACTGTTAACAAATAGTATAAATAATAAGCCTTACTTTAATAAGGAATTAAGGGGTAAATCTATCCTATCTAAAAGCCTTTTTAATATAGCTTTTATTTATTTCTCTCCTAGATAAAGTACCGCAGCATATTAATATAGAAATACTTCTCTGCTGTAGGGTTTTTATAATAATACTTAAAGAATTCTAGGAGATAGATTATCTTATTATTAAGCATTTATTAAATTTTATCTATAGAGATATTAGCATTATATATAATATCTTACTCGTCTTTATCGTGCACTACTAATATTATAACTAAAGGCTTTATACTATCTATATAATATTCTATAAGGCGCTAAATTACCTTTAATATACCTAGATACCGCCTATTAATAAATTCTTTTATTTTATTAAAGCTAAACTTAACTATAGAGTAATTTAGCCTCTTATAGAAGTACTTATAGAAATAGTAAATTGCCTTAATACTATTATATAGTTTAATATTAATATAAGCAATATACTTCTAGCTTAAATAGGGGTTATAGAGAACTACTTACTTATTACTTACCTCTAGAAACTCTCGCAATTAAGTAAGGTACTTAACCTTAATTTATATAGTATTATAACAGCAATATTATAAGTAACTATTTTCTATAATCTTAGTAGCATTATAGAAAGGCTTAAGGAAGCGCTTAAAGCAAGTTTAAATATTATTAACCTCCTTTATATAGATAGCTATCGGGTTATAATTACTATATAGCTAGTATATTATTATCTTTATAACTACTATATATAACTATTTACTACTATAACTATTAATAGGCAAAATCTCTGCTAAAATTACTCTATTAAAAATAGACAGGTTAAGGAATTACTAACCGCTATTTACCTATAAAAGAATATAAGTATAAGAGAGTCCTTGCTTTTAATACTTAACTATAAAGACATAGGCTCTATATTAACTAAAGATATCTTACTTAGTAATATTATCTAAAAGGTAGTTTAGCTTTATTTAAAATACTTACGCAATTAAATTAAGATAAGTATAAGTATCCTAAATTAGAACCTTAGCATTATTCTAAATAAGCTTATTCTTAATCTTTACTTAATATAGATTTACTATAAATATAATAAAAAAGGTAGGCTTATTATATTATATTATAATAGCTATAGAATTATAGTAATACTTCTAATAATAGTATATACTTCTTATAAATATTACTAGTAAAATTACCTATTAACTTATCTCAGTAAATGCTAACTAATTAAGTAAACCTCTATGTAATTTTTAAGCGCGGGTGCTTAACTATATCTAGGAATATTTCTTAGTATATAGCTTAGGCTAATTCCTCTATATAAAATCTAGCTTTCTCTTCTCTATTATAATATAGGTATTAATAATAAACTATTAAAAGAGATTGGCACCTTAATATAAAATATTAAATAAACCCTTATATAGATATATTAGCTACTATATCTATATTTAATTAATTAGCCTATTCTGCTAATAAGGATTACCTTAATCTATTATCCTAGTTAATTATATAGCCTAGTAATAGCCTATCCTACTATTAGGGTAAAAGAGAATATAATAAAGCAGGAGATATAAAGAATAAGTATAGTAAATATTTATTAAGTACTAATTATTACTTATATTACAGAGGGCCTCTAGAGTATAAAAATTAATAATCCCCGGGATATTAAATAGCGGTTACTTATTAAGTGCATAATTAAAATAGAGGCGGATATTATAAAAGCTAGTATAAGAATATTTACTTAATATATTTAGACCTACTAGTATAGCTAATATATTAGAGATAAACTTAATAACCTTATAGGCAGATATAACTAGATTAAACTACTAACTACTGCTATTTAGAGTAATAATATATACCTGCGTATTTAACTAAAGGAAATTTAAAAAGAGAGTTCTTATAATATCCTTAATATAGTAAAATAATATATAAAATAGATTTAACTTACGGATACTATAGTTTAATTATTTTATAATAACTATAGCCCGCTAATATAAGGTTAAATTATTTTAAGCACAGATTTTATAAGCAGAGAAAGGATTAAGGAGATAAAGGCTAATATAAGTAGGGTTAGCACCTATAAATAAGAGATATATATTAGTATATAATATAACGACGCAGGGCTTATATTTTACTAGCTAAAGGCCCTTAATAATAATATATAATTCTATTAATCTGAAAGATATAATTTAACTTATTAAGGCCTAAATAGTTATCCTAATTATAGCTAATAGAAATAAATATTAGAGAGCAGTTTAATTAGTAAATATAAGACTAGAATAGCTTTAAATTAGTATTATTTATATTAAAATAATAATAGAGTTTAGCATTTAAAAGAGCTAGAATAGGGTTTAAATATATAGAGCTCTTTTTATAGTATATATTAAAAGATATATTATATAAAATTATAATCTTATAATACTAATAAAGAGCACTATAAAAGGAATAGACTTAATTTATTTACTCTAGATCTAATATATTTTATTCTCTAGTATAAGAAGAAAAGGTAATAAAAATATCTTATTTATATTAATATCGCCTATAGCAGGTATTATAATAGTAATACTTATACTAATCCTTAAGAAAAGATATATAATATATATAATAGATTAAGTTAGATAAAGAGCTTAAGCTCGCGCTTATACTCTATATCTATACTTATAATTAAGCCCTATAATATTCTAATTAGCATTAGTAATAATTAGTGTAAATACTATAAGATAGAGGTATTACTGCTTAGTATATATTATAGCTCTATAAGACTTATAAAATTATTAATAATATAGGTATAAAATTAGCTAAATAATAATTAGCGTAGTAACTAGTATAATAGTTTAAATATTTATTATATCTACTAGAAGCAGATATTTAATTACTATAAGAAATATAGTACTTATAATCTATAAATAGCTATAATATACTGTTATAAATAATTACCTAATAATCTATATACTTAATATATTAGCAAGGAATAGGTCTATAGATAGGCTCTATATATTGCCTATAATAAGTATTAGGGGCAAGTATAAGTATAAGTATAAAGATAAGCAAAAAAGCAGATATTTATAATAAATATTAAAGACTTAAGATAAATATATATTATAAAGGTACCGGTAGCCGCTGTTAATATATAAAGTAGCCTAGTATTATAATAAACTCTAAAAAATTACAGCACTATAAAGTAAAAGTAGAGATAAATCTTATAGATAAAGTATTCCCTATAATAAAAGTAAGCGGGATGTAGCTCGGCCTAGCCGGGGCTAAGCTTAGCCTACCTGAAAAGCTCAGCCCACCCAAGAAAAATCTAGGTTCAGCTCAGACACTAAGTTAGTTTTAGTATAGTGTTTGGGTAAGCTTAGTATATATATAGCTTATATAACTTATAATAAAGTTTTTATATTATATTGCAGTAAACTATATTTATTAGAAACTATATATAGCATATACTCTGTGCTGTATTATAGCATATGCTAAGTATAGGTTAGAATAACGCTAGGATATATATAAAAAGCTGGAACTGATATTATTCTGCGCAGTTTATTAAGGCAGTATATATAAAGGCAATTGTTAAGCATATATTAAAGCGATATTAGAATCCTATTGCACAGAAGTTCGCATTATTTATATTATCTTTAACCTCCCTAATAATGCCTTCGCCCTGCCTTTATAGTATTATAGTCTATCCTCTTATATTACTGCTGTATAATTATAAAAATGCTGCTATATTTAAAGGAACTCCTTATCTGCAATATAGTTTTGTTAGCAGGTAATCTAATAAACTATAGGTATTACTATAGTAAGTATATCTCTGCTTAATATTAAGCATATGCTAAATAAAAATAGGCCCAGTTCCTAACCTAAATCTAATATAGATCCTAGACTTATATACTACAGCTAAGCAGGAAAATAAGAAATTTAATAAGCAGATATTGCGTATATGCTAGAAGTATGCTAAATATAGATAGTGCCTGTAATTATTATTAAAAAAAACACCCGCGCGCTGATCCCTAGGTCTTCTATCTTAAGTATAAACAGGAATATATAAGTCCTTTCTTTAAAATTAACTAAGCATATGCTAAGCTTTTATAATTGCTAAGTATAGGTAAATATAAATAGCCCGCTTATATATAGTAAGGTTATTAATTTATAGTCTACTATAAGTCTAATATAAGTTCTGTATATATATAATATACTAATAGTTAAAGTTATAACACTATATAAGGACTGCATATTTAGGGGCAAGTATATTATTATCCTTAGCATATATTAAATATATATTAATCTACTGTAGCATTAAACTGCAGTATAGAGACTAATAATATAATTGTAGATAAGAAGATAATTAGGCTATAATAAGTTTAGGATCTATTCTATATATACTAGAGCTACGCTAATAATATATAGTATATTAATTAAATATATTTTGCTCGGTAAATAGTAAGACACTAATTTTATTTATAAACTATAGTAAGTCTTAGGCATATATAGAGCTTATATTAAGCTAATATTTCTTCTAATGCAGGAAGTATACTAATTAAGGATATTACTATATCTTGCAAAGAAATAGCTCGCGTTAATAATAAGTTTAGAAACAGCTACAGGAGCCAGTTTTATCAGAGAGTAAGTTTAATATATATTAATATATAAATAGGATCTATACACTATCTTCTTTGCCATTTATATTACTATTTATATTGCTATTTATATATAATTTATAACTCTTAGCAGGCTTTTTAGATATATTCAGCATATACCTAATATTAACTTTAACTAATCTTAGCCTTTATTCTAGTATCTTATACCTTTATTAACCCTATCTTATAAGCGCGTAATAAGTATACCCCTACTTATATTATATATATGCTGATCTTATATAGACCAGAAATATCCTATTGCTATAAGATAATAATAATAGAAATAATAGTAAGTAGCTTTCTAATTTATCCTGTATATATACTAAACTAGGTTATAATATAAGTCTTGCCTTAACTTTATTAAAGCGCAGATAGTTTATATCTTATAATAAATATGCAAATAAATATACTACTAATAAAAAAATACTAACTAAATTAAAGTATAACTATGCTTATAGTTATAGCTATAAATATTCTTATAGCACTAATAGCTACAGTGCTAAATCTACTAATAAATTCTTCCCTTCTATATGCAGAGTATATACTAAGTTTATATCTATAAATTATAATCTTCTTTTCTGAGAATAAGTTTTTAGAGGCTTTAAATATATAGATATTTAAGCTTAGCTCTCCTCTAAGTATATATTTAATGCCAAACTTTAGTTCAATACTAAGTTTTTATACTTAAAGATTATTAATGCTAAACTTTAGTTTAATGCTAAGTTCTTATACTTAAAGACTATTTTTCTATATCTTTAAATAATTGCAATATAATATTCTTTATTTTTTTATTTATTCTTATTATAGGGGAAAAGGAAATATATATATATATTTACTATATAACTATAGCTATATAAATATATATATTTACTATATAACTATAGCTATATAGATATATATATTTATTATATAAACTACTGTAATAATCCTTCTCTTTCTTGCTTAAATTCTTATTGCCTTTATTCTATTATTTCTCTTAATTGAATAGTAAAATTAATCTCTGCTATTTCTTCTAATAAGGGTCCTCTGCTATAGTATATATAAGCTTTATTTTATTCAGAATCTGTATTTAACTCCTAGACAACATATGCCGGACATAAAGTTAATATATGCTCTAGATTAGAACTAGCAGAGCTATCTGAATCTAATAAAGAGGTTTAAACCCTTCTAGGTATTAGGACAGTATTAAATTAAACCTGGCCTTAAATATAATTAGAACCTCTAGATCTACTCCTTCCTTAACCTCTATTTAGTATATACTCTTTATTTAATCTGCGTTAAGAAATATGATCCGAGTCTAATTCTTTAAAGCTTAGCTTAGTCTGCTTAATCCTAGATTAAACCTAGCTCTGATAATAACTAGAACCTCTAGATTAATCCCTTCCTCAACCTCTATTTAGCATATACTCTATACTTAATCTATATTAAGAATAATAATCTAAGTCTAATTTTTTAGAGCTTGGCTTAGTCCGCTTAATTTTAGATTAAACCTAGCTCTGACAACAACTAGAATCTCTAGATTAACCCTTTCTTTGACCTCTGTTCAGCATATGCTCTATACTTAATCTATGTTAAGAATGACAATCTGAGTCTGATTCTTCAGAGCTTAGCTCAGTCTATTTAATCCTAGATTGAACCTAGCTCTAATAATAACTAGAACCTTTAGATCGACCCCTTTCTTAACCTCTGTTCGGCATATGCTCTGCACTTAATCTGTGTTAAGAATAATAATCTAAGTCTGATTCTTCAGAGCTTAGCTCAGTCTACTCAGTCCTAGATTAAACCTAGCTCTAATAATGACCAGAACCTCTAGATTAACCTCTTCCTCAATCTTTGTTCAGCATATGCTCTGCACTTAATCTGCGTTAAGAAATATAATCCGAGTCTAATTCTTCAGAGCTTAGCTCAGTCTGCTTAGTCCTAGATTAAACCTAGCTCTAATAATAACCGGAACCTCTAGGTTAATCCCTTCCTTAACCTCTTCCTTGACCTCTGTTCGGTATATGCTCTGCACTTAATCTATATTGAGAATAATGATCCGAGTCTGATTCTTCAGAGCTTAGCTTAGTCTGCTTAATCCTAGATTAAACCTAGCTCTAATAACAACTAGAACCTCTAAGTTAACCCCTTCCTTGACCTTTATTCGGCATATGCTCTGCACTTAATCTATGTTGAGAATAACAATCTGAGTCTGATTCTTTAGAGCTTGGCTTAGTCTACTTAGTTCTAGATTGAACCTAGCTCTGATAATAACCGGAACTTCTAGGTCGACCCCTTTCTTAACCTCTGCTTAGTATATGCTCTGTAGATATTTTATCTCTAGCCGGTATATATTCAGCAGAAGGTTTAGATAAGGATATTAAAATAATCTTAAAATCAGCATTTTTATTAGAAGATCGATTATTACTATTATCTAAAGGTATATTATAGAAATTATTAGGATTAAATAGTAAATAAGATTAATTTATTTAATAATTAGCAGCTCTTTAATTCTATTAGTCTAAAAGATATGTTCAGCATATATTTAAAGGCATATTAAACTTTTATCTTATTGTTTCTCTATATCTATTAGGAGATCTATATAATATTACTATAGTTTCGCTATATATTATTAATACTATAGTTAAAAAGCTCTTGTTATTTAATAATATCTTCTATATATTATTATAGACTAAATACAAATTAGCCTTATTAGTATTTAATCTATACTAGATAGATACTAAGCATATGTTAAGTATAAATATATTGTTAAATAGCCCCTAGTAAAGATAGGTTTCTCCCTATATTATAATTATCTTAGAAGTAACTACTTTTAGATAATCTAATATGCTTTTAAGCATAACTCTACCATTTAAAAGGGATTTTTAATGTTTCCTGTAATAATACAGTAAGAATCTATAGTTTTATTTTATTTTAAAGCCATTTTTTAGTATCTAGATATTCCTTACCCTATTAGTATATAGTTTGAAGGATTTCTTAGTAAGAATATAGATCCTATAGATATTTTAGTTAATAAATAAGGGGATAAGATCTTTTAAACTTCTTATAAAAATTGCGTTTAACATATATTTAGTAGAAGATAAGTATATGCTTAAGATATTCTTACTAGTTAAGGGAAGGATAAATAAAATATAAGTAGTTACTAAAGCCTAAATATACTTAGCATATACTCTGTATTTATTAAGATAATACTAACCAGATACTTATTTCTTATATATATTTATAGTAATAGTCTATATCCCTTCTCTATTCAAAATATATGCCTATTAAATATATTAATATACAGCTTATAATAATGTTTAAAATAATAATTTAAATATTTAAAAATATATATAATAAGTTTATAGAGAGATAAAAGCATAATAATAAGTATTAATCTCTAATATAAAGTTAGCATATGCTAAACATATAATAAGGAGAAGTTAAATATATATCTAGCTTCAGAATTCTAGCTTAAGATTAAAAAGATATTTATATTTCTAAGTACTATCTTATAAGCTAAATCTATTTTAAGATATTTAGCTTTTATAAATGTTTTTACTTAAGCATTTATATAATAAATAATAATATATTCTCCAGTTTTACTAATATTAACTGTATAAATCTATTGTTTATTACTTTCTCTATATTAGTTAAACTTATACTCTTATATAACCCCTATATAATATTAGTATATGCAAAATATATAGTAAGAATAAATTCTAACTAGCAATATTTAAACCAAATAGGTATTATAGAAGTTTTTATTTTTAAATTAAATAAATAATTTTATCCTTAATATTTAAAGAAGCTCTAATTGAATTTAGAGCTTAATCTTAATACTTTTACTTAAATATATATACTTTAGGAGATATTAAGAATTTATCTATAAATATCTAGTCAGTATATATAGAATGTAGGCTTAAGATATATATAATATATGCGCAGTTATAGTAAGAATATCTCCTTAATTAATTAGATCTATAAGTTCTTAAGCAAAATCTTAACTTAACTTAGTTAGTAACAGAGAAAAATATATATAATCTTCTTAATAAATAAGAAGGATAAAAGGAAAATAATCTTAATTATAAGGAATAAAAATATTAATTAAAGCATTATATTCTTTATATAGGACTTTAGATATACCTTAAGAATAATTAAATCCTAAACCTATAGTCAGCATATATTTAGTATATATAGAGTAAATACCTACCGCAAGTTATACGCCTTAAAATAGTATAATTAATATAGGTATAAATAAATTAAATAGGAGTATTAGTACTATATATCCTATAAGCTATTAAGATATACAGATAAGGCATATAAATTTAAGCTGTATATATAGAGATAGCTTATGCAATATGCTATAATTTGAAATCACTTATTAATAGGCAATTAATAAAAGTAACTAATAGCTAAGGATATGTTTAGTATATGCCGAGATTAGATATAGAGTTAAACTTATTTTATACCGTTTAAAGATTACCGGAGTTTAATTTAAGTATATCTATATTTTACTTTTTAGATGAAAATAATACCTTGCTAATTATTAATTCCAAAAATAAAAAAATCTATTATACTAATTTTCAGTTTCTCTTTTAAGAAATTTACTAGCAGAAGTAATATCAGATATATAGCCTACTTCTTTACAAAGCATTTTAAAGATATTTAGTTTAATATAGCTATATTTATAGCGTTATCTAAGCATATGCTCTAGCATATACTTGCAATGTTTAATACTGCTGTATTTGTATATCTAATAATATACCTTACTTTAAATTTTATCCTTTTTATTCTTTTAAAGAAGTGGGAGAGATAGGGTCTTATAATTATCTTAAGTATAGAGCCTAAACTAGATTTAAGCTATACTTAGCATATGCTTATAATATATTAAATATCTGCTTAAGATAAGGTATAGACATACCTTTAATAAAAATTATTAAAATATTTAATAGATATTTATACTAGAACAGTTATAAGGCAAAAGATTCTTTTAATAAATAAAATATAAGATACTACTAAAATAAGTTATTAGATATTCAGGAATAAATAACTTATCCTAAACATTATTAACTATAATCTCAGAGATATTACCGCAGCTAATAATAATACCTATAAGAGAAATAGCCTCCTAGATATACTTAGCATATACCCTGCTAGAACTTATATAAAAAGAATATATCTAATTAAGTCCTATATAAAGAGGAAATTTAAGATATATTTTAAATTTTTTATCTTTACTTTTTATACAGGAATAGACATTGCTTTAATTACTTATTATATTCTTAAACTAGTTTAGGTATGCTTTATAAAAGTTATAGTTCTATATAAGTTCGCTTTATAATAAGTTAGTATCTAGTCTAAATATAATAGATGCTAAGTATATATTTAGTATCTGCTAAGCCTCTATAGGAATTATATTAATATACCCAGATAGGAATATTATGTAGCTATTAACTAAGAATGCTATTAACTTAGCTATTAGTTATAGTTACTTAGTTCTTAGCTATTTTTAGGTATTTAGGGAAAAAATAATAGTACTTAGCTTTATATTAGCTATTATATATATATATATTGCAAATTCTAAAGAGTTTTATTATATAAATATTATTATTAATCCTTAGGTAAGCTAATCTTATATTAATTATGCAATCAGCTTATGCCAAGCTTATACTTAATCCGTGCGTAAGATGGGTTAAGCTCAACCCAGCTAAGGATGAGCTCTAGAGTAGGCTGAGCTCCTAGGGTAGGCTAAGCTTAGCCCCGGCTGGGCCGAGGTATATGCCCAAAAGTAAGATATATATATATTTATAAAGCAAACTAGATATTAAGATAGTAATTAGTACTTAATCCCTATAATTAAGAAGGGTAATAGATTATAATTATAGCAGTAAATAACACCTAATATTTAGAAGAAGCTATTAATAACACTAAATAAAGATATAGAGCATACAGTTATAAAAGATTAGAAGAGTAGCATATAGCAGAGATAAGAAGTTAAAGATAAAGAGTATTTAGCGCGCGCTATTAAAGGCGGTGTAAAAAGTTTAGGCAGAAAAATAGTTTTAATAAGATATAGAAGTTTATGCGCAGGCATAGGAAGTACTTAGAATAGAAGGTAGTATACTTAAAATAATAAGCAATTAGCCTAAAACTGCAAGCGGTACAGAATAGCAGCAGCAGAACAGATATTAAACTATGTATTTTTAAGAGATCGCCTATGTATATATATAATATAGCTAATATAATTATAAGTTATCTATATATAGTTATTTATTTAAAATATACAGTCTCCTCCTTATAGCCCTAGACGTACTCTATACTCGAGAGATGTCTCGAAGAGGCCTAGGTGTCTTCTTTATGTGTCTTGAGAAGGGGGAGTAACTTGAAAAAGAGGCTGGAATGTAGTAGGGACCTCCCGACTCACTAGCCACCCCCATTCTCTTCTGTTCTTTTCCTGTCCCTTCTGCCCTCCACTATTTCTCCGCAACTCAGGGCGTAACCGACCGTATGTCTACGCTGGAAAGCGCCGTGCGGCTAAGTAAACTGCAAAATAAGGGGCTACGCCACGAGCTCCGGGTTTAGTCCTTCTTGAGCACCGCGAGAGCGGACATCAGATGGGTCCAGATCGAAGAGACCCAAGATCGGTGCTTTCTCGGTTGTATCAGAAACTTTATTATGCATGCCGATGGCAGTGCCGCCAGAAAAAAATGACAAGGCCCTGCCTAGTACAAAGTCGGCCGAATCAGTTGGTCTACGTCTGCAATAGGTAGGCCGGACGTGTTTGTATGCCCGAGCGCACAGGGTCTGAAGTCGGCCTGACAGCTAGTCGGCAAGTTACCGCTTTACCGCCAACTCTGGAGTCAGAACATGTACGATACTCTGATTTGCTGAATGGCATGGATACCATGCTTCCACTTGGCAGCTTGTTTCACTCTAATCTCATAGTAGACAGGGGAGTTCGCCCGGGACCGTCAGAATCCCTGGTCCCTGGTTCACTAAAGCATACGGATTTTCTAGTTCTGTTGAAAGATATTGTGGAGAAGAACGCCTATTCCATGAGAATAATCATGAATGCCGGAAGTTCACGCTTTTCCTGCACCTGCTAATACATTATAATCGTTGTAATGCGTTCTGTTCCCCGCTATGAGAGCCAGACATTGGGTCATCTGCTCAACAGGCCACTGCCGCTTCCCACAAGAATTTGTCTTCCAAGTCCTCATACAATAACCGAAAGAGCGTAACGTCGTAGACGTATGACAAGACCACCGCAGTCCCTCTAGGCCGGACCTAGATACCTCTCATCCCTCCCCGTGCTCGACAAGGAAAAGAGGTGGTGTGTTGGTGGACAATACAGGTCGAATTCCTTCGACATATTTTGTGCTTTGTTGGGTGGGCGGCATCACCATTTCCACACGTAACCCGTCCTCAAACGAAACCAATCGATGAAAGCGCCTCGTCACTCCACAAAAGTGGGATTCGAACGCACAAAAAAAGGATCAGGAAATAAGAAATAACAGCACACATAGCGCCTTCATATCATTATCAAGAACCCAAACTCAATCGTATTCATCTCGACCAAAATACTCCAGGACTTCCGAGCCTTCGCTCCCGAAACGCTTTCCCGAACCCTTCCCTAATTATTCAATGGAATAAGTGACCCTAATAATATAATGCATGATAAATATAAACATAAAGCTGACATGATAAGACACCTGAGACAATAGAAGCGAAAGGGGGTTCAACTATGCCCGGTGCGAAACAATATGGCGAGCAATACTCGTCATCTGACGGAAACTAATCGTGTTCCCGCTAGACGAAATGGCCGCCCGCTCGAACTGTGACTCTCATCGATATCGGGGGGGGCATGTTATGGCTGTAATGGTGCATGTAGGCTGCTGGACTATGCTGGTCCTGGATAGGCGGCTGGACTGGTGGGTGAATGGGCGCTTGAACAGGCCCAACATTTTCACGGTATAGAGTGCTTTCGGTAGTCACAGGTGTGCTATTGGGAACGCTTCTAGGGTACGAATCGGATGTAGGCGAGTTCTGTGTGTTTTCTGATTGTAGAGTAGGGGTTGGTGAGCGGTTTTCCTCGTCGTTGCTCGTCTTCCAGCCTCGGTCGACAACGTAGATTTCCGTGTTACCATCTGTTAAGGTTAGAAGAGTTGGGAAACAACAGATATCAATAGCATCATCTTTACTTACCGATCTCTCCGTTCTCGTAGCGTTCTTCTACCCTTCTCACACGGTAGACTTCGGCCAGAACATCCAGACGATCGGCAGGCTTTATTCGCCGCCTAATGCTGCGGCCTGCATCCTCCAGTTGATCGACCGTGATGCCGCGTCGCTTGTCCAGGCCTCGCAGAAGATGAATAAGTAATCGAACTCGTTCTATCCCAGATATGTCAGTCGCAGCCTTGAAAACAAAGAAGAATGCCCATCTTACCTGGCTTCTTCAGATGGTCTGGTTCTCGGTGGGTGACTTTTGTAGGCCACCAAGCAGGCTTTGTCTTTTCCGGGTCCCCTTTCTTTCCATCCGGCCCTTTTCCTCCATTGTACGGGTATTTCGCTTGTTTCCTAGGTTCGACGACTTTAATGAACGCTTTCGCGATCATCCGACAATTCGTTTGCTGCAAAGCATGGAATGCTGATTCATAATAGGCCACCATCGTAGCTTCATCTCCGACCCTGATCGATTTGATTGGACTGCTAGCCAGAGACTGCTGCTGGATAGGTTCGACGATGCCCAGGCGATGATGAGGGGACACTGGTAGATTCAGAGGTAGCCCCTCTGGAGGTTTCGGGCCTAATCCCAACGGATCAAACCTTGGTGGATATGAAGTCTGAACCATAGGTGCTGTCACCATTGGGTTCTGATAGACCATGTACGGATGAGAGGCTATAACCTCTGCCTGTGTCGTATGTTGGACATCTGATAGAGGTCGCACATGTCCTTGAGTCCCAGATTGAGTCAGCACAGCCTTGCCAACGAAGGACAATAGATGACCAACCGGATGAGTAGATTTGACGTTGCGAGGGATTCCATGGTAGAGAACTTGGATGAGGTTTAGGATACTGAGGTTGAGGAGCGTCGTATTGTGAGTTGGATAGGATGAAGCCTCCAGAATGATCGAATTGAGTCAAATTGGGCAGTGAACTTGCTGTCGAAAGGCCCACTCCGTATCGTGGGTTCCAATCCACAGGCTGAGAAGACGACATGTCAGTCAAAAAGCACGTTGAGAGAATCATAGACTGTAGCATCCCAACACGCACCCATGGAGTTGTTCCTCCATACATCTCTGCCGAGGTTTGGATGTGTGAGGCGCTTCTATCCATAGGGTTTATTGTGCCTCAACCATAGATGTGATAGGAAAGATCGGGAGAGCTCCACCCCAGCAAATGCATGAATATTTCCCCGATATCTACTTTGTAGGAGTAAACACTCCTAAATACTTTGACGACTTTTGCTCTTCGACGAAGCTGTGATCAGAAGCGATCACTAGGGATGAAGGGGGCGCTGTCTGGGGTGAAGAATTAAGGCTGCGAGCCAGGATCGAATCAGTCTGTGCGATATCCACAAAGCAATTGGCGCACATAGAGTCTATAGTCTCACGGATTATGACACGAACTAAGTTGGACCAGACTAGAAAGTGTGGCGGTGAACGTCATGGCGTGCCGCATTCCTTCTCCCGTACGTCGGACCGGCTCCAGCCTCATGCAAGTTCATCTAGTAGTACTGTACTAGGACCGTAGGGACGTAGGGGCATAGCCAGTCCAGCCAATTTGCCACAATATCCACTGAAGCGGAGCCATTAGCTCAAAAGTTAATGTCGCGCTCACCGATTATCCATGTTGACAGAAGTATATCTCTCTGGCTCGCAGAAGACCCTTGAGATGTCTGCATCTTATGGTTGGACTCCCCACCGATGAATACGGAACGAGAGATCCGCCTGCGGGGCTGGCAAAACTCCTGCATGCGTTTCGTCCTTGACCGGACAAATGACTACATAGACGGAGCGCTCTCAGAGATGGTCTCCAAGCGGCCGGATGGCATTGATCGATATCTTTCCCCTGAGACAGGAAACCCGACCATTGTTTTGACAGGAATGGGCGGAGAAACCGTTACATCTGGGACAGTTTGTCCGAGGGAACCATCCCTTTCATTCTATTTGCCATTTTGAAAGTTCGATCTTCAGGTGCCCAGAAAAGAGCCGGCCGCAAGTTCATCTCAGCCGTGAACCGAGGCGTAACACGAGGATAGCCTTTCGAGCTGCGTCGGCGCAAGAGCACGAACTTCAAGAAAGTCCCAATCATGAAGCTGTGCAAAGACGTCAAAATGTTGTTCCAAGATCGAATTACCTACATGATGACATGGTATGCATCCCCTCGCTAGCCATTGATTTCTTCGTGCCCTGAAAAAAAAAAAAAAAAGGACCCGAATGGAATTATACTCTCCAGTGATAGTGTGGCTAGGGGGAACACCTCAGCCTCAAGTTCCACTCTTTGATGGAGTTTCCGTGTCCTTAGGGCTTCGTACGGACCACCTGGAAGATGACCGACGCGGTGCTAAGCGGAGTACTCGACGTGCGAGCAAATTGTACACACAGGAAGACAAAATACTTCGTAGTGAAGTGACGGGATCGTGCCGGTAAAGGGCGGAACTCCCGCTAAGGCTTGATGTTTATTCGACATTGCGATCCTAGCGTACCAGCCACAGTGGCAAACATCCGATAGCGCTTGTTGTCCGTCGCCATAGGGTTCGACTGTGAGGGGCAGATATCTTCGTGTTCTGGATACCAGCGAGCCAACCATGCCCAGCTACATTAGGGTAACCTCCGGTCGAGGTACTTCAGCTTCACCTACGGTTTGATCCCCGAGGCAGGGCAGGATACCGAACGGAAAGCCTGGACGTGTGGCTGTCTCTCCGCACCGACTCTAATAATAATGCCTGGAGTTGGTCGAGTGCTTACTGTACTTGGGTTAAAGCAGTGAAAGACGATGTCGTAGAGAGGCTGACAAAAAAAGCGTCTGGTTCAGCGGGATGTATTCGGCTAGGATCCTAACCGGGCGCCACAGGGATCTCGACGGGGCCGTGGCTCAGGAACCCCCTCCATGTCCATAACCTCGTTTCTCAGATCTGCCCCAGATAATCCACAAGGGCATTGGATGGTGAGATCATCACGGGAACAGTTCTCGCAGGACGCGGGAGAGATCATCCCTACCGGGTAGGGACAGAAGACAGCGCGACTGGATCCACGGTAAGGAACAACTCAAATACTTAACGCGAGCGATGAAATGTGACACGCGGTGAGCTTGCATGACGGAACGAACCAGATCGTGGCTCCACAGGACCCTGGATATCTAGCAACGAAGAGAATAATAACTAGCATATTTACTCCATATATCAGCAGTGAATTTATCAATAATACTCCGTACTTAATGGGCTCACCAAGATCGAAACTGGGGGCCGTCCCCAGGGCAGCCACAGAGTCGTAGGGAGACGCACAAGCATGAGGCTTGTGTCCTCCTGTGACTCGGGCGGAGAAGATTTCCTCCAGGCCTGATTAGCGTCTTCAAAACGAGACCATGCCGCCCTCCGTAGGGCCGATGGCAGGTCCTAGTTGATACTACTCCACAAAGGCGTAGCGATGTGGCTGGCCCGGTCGATGAGCCATGGACGTCAGGCTAGAGCTATCCTTAGCCGCTTAGCGACCAGCTGCAGGCTGCTTTCTAAGACTTCCTTAATCTGAATAATGATCGTCGCAGCTGTCATCGGAACTACCGACTTCGACTGACGGAAATCAGTGGCAGCTCTGTCCAATGTTAACTTCCAAGTCTCAGCTGGTGGGGTCAACGTGCTTGATTTTCCATCTCCATATGGCTTTGGCCTCCTGTCTCCTTCCTATTTCCCTCTGAGTACTCGAGCCGTCCAACAGTGGATGATGTTGTTGTTTGATGTAGGTGCTTCCGGATACCGTCAGTAATTATACTCTCGGCCATGGTTGGTTCTTTCAATTTGCAGCCACAGCATCAGCATTTCGTATCCCAAACCAAGGAGCAACAGTCTGACGGGGATCGAGTGCATTACTGGTCCAGAGTACGGAATACTCAATGCTTCCGTGGGATCGTCGTAGGCATCTGGTCGTCCGGTGCCGAGCAGCCTTAGCGATGATCTCCAGACAATCGGAAAGTCGAGACTCAATAGACCTTTTACCGTCGGATCCTATCTGTCGTACTATCTCCGTCTAGATTGAAAACGTGAAAATGAGCCGCATCACATCTTTCCGGGTCAGAAATAGTATATGGAAACCATCTTGTCTAGCGGTGCCACAGATACCTGGGCCCTAGCGTAAGGCCAGCTCGACAGGGAGGACTAAAATAACACCGAGGGCTTGCCAGGCTAGGCTTTCGTCTCTCTGTCTCGAGTCTCGACAATCAGCGCCTACGGCCGTTCTCCGTGCAAGCAATGGTCTTGAACACGAGTGCAACTAGTGACAGCGCAGCGATTCTGACGATCCCTAAGCAACGTTGGGTTCCTCTGCGGGCAAACTCTATGATCCTGGGTGAGCGAGCAAGTTGTTTACCACGTCTCTGTGCTGGTTGAGGGAACGGGAGGAGAAGACTAGTTACCGGCTCTCGGCAGTCAACAAGGGCCTTGGCAATAATACAAACGCCACACTGAAAGGATATTATTATTCCGTCCTGGGTTGCGAGTGCTTAGCCAGCGAGCTTAATTCATCGATGGAAATCTCTATCGAAATCCTAAGAATAAGCAGCAGAAGAGGGTTCGTAGAGCGATCAGGGGCCTGGAGGCGTTAGTTTAGCGGCGGACGTTATAATGCCTGGGATGCCCCCTGTTGTCGTATATGTAAGTACTGTACAGTGTGCATGGTGTACAGTGTGCATGGAAGCGATGTTCAGCGAACCCTCAGCTGACATGCGCCGATATAGTTAAATGCATGTTCTCCGCGCCGTTTTCTTCCATTTCTTGAGCTGAACGAGACCCGAGGACTAACTGGGAAGTAAGGGAGAAGATCCTTGTCTTTCGACAGCCAAGAATGTCCATCGATTTTCTGAATTAGGGCATTGAGGTGGCCATACCTTAATACAAGACAGGATCAGGGTCAAATGGAGTTGCTGCTGGCCTCTTCTTTTAGCAAATAGCCACATGACTTACTATATGATTCTGAAGCAATCACGAACCAATACTATCTGATGTCGAAAATGTCAATAGGAGACCGCCAAACGCTGATCCTGTAACTGCGCCCAAGAGCGTGTGATGACTTTTACCTATATAGATTTAACCAGGATAGGAATGTACTCGTACTGTTCAACTGGCGAGAATAGCATCCACAGCTTCTGTTGATCGTTTCAACGTTGAATAACAAGCCGCTTTGGCACGTTTAGAACGTGCATCATATGGGTTGAGCGCACCAATATCGAGCAGGTATCTGATTTGCCACTGCCAGAACCCAATCGCTGATCTGTCAGATGGTCATGTTGAGAACGAGAAAAGAAATCTGGGATTCAATTCATCATGCGGTCGCCACACTTCTGGAACTATTCCCTGCGACACGCTAAGACCTAACCAAGCAATATGTTGCGATCCGTTACTATTTCATCCGTTCAGGGGTAAAAATATTATGATGAATGCCTGCCTTCCTGGACATCGCCTGAGCTGAAAATTCCTTCAAACACTGAGATGGACCGGATGTCGGGGATAATCTCCGTTTCATATACGCTAAAAGTGCAGGGATCGGATTCCCCGATCATATCACAGATCTCTTGAGTCAGCGAAAGCGTTTCTGACCGGGTTTATTGCGCGTCGGAGGCAAATTTTTCGTTTGGTCTCTATCCATGTCAGCTATGCGGAGTGCTAGTAGGTGGTAGATGTTTATCGCCTGAACCTCTCCTACTTACTGCACACCAGCAGCTTTCGTCTGAATCTGATATGATGGGAAATTGGAAAGCGAGGTGTTATCTGGATCTTCGGCATCAGTGAGGCAGATGGGATAAAATGGGAAGGTGCGTACCTGGATGATGCCTAAGGATCTCGAAAGTGTTAAGGACTGTGCAAAAAGAATCCAGTCATGATCTTGTCCGCTACTGGCTTCACGCATGCACGATGGGTGTCCGTCATCCAAGACAACATTGAAATAGCTGTTGTAGAGAAGCATCTTGACCAGCGGCGTCTCAATTCCCCAGCAAAAGCCCAGTGACAGGTCGAATTCAAGATTTATCTCAGGCAGCCACATGTTCTGTGGCTGATACTGACCTAATCTGGAAATGCGATATTTCTCATATGTATGTACCTTGTCAGAAATCGCATCGCACATTTGCTAAACAAACATTCAGCTAGCGGACTCAGACCTAATTCTGCCAGAATTCACCTTTGTTGCGCCCGTGAAGAAAGGACGAGGAAAACCCACCCAAATTTTGTGAAAACTAGTACTAGCCCAGAGCAGGACATCATAGAAATTCAGACATGATCTTATCCCTATGGCGCGAGAAAAGCCTTCCTCTCTGGTGCTTACGCGAAATCCAACCCGCAAATGTAACGGTGGAACTCAGACCAATCTGTGATGATAAGCACACAATATCAGTCACATACGAAACGAGGGCTGTACTCCGAGACACCACTCTCTGAAGCACCATGTTTACGGACTAATATAGAAGACCAAGAGATGCGCTATCATCATTCTGAATCATCGACTCATAACTGTATAGATATAGAATATAGAATTTACTCATTCAAACATTACTTTGACATCCGACAAACTGGAGAGGATATGGTAGCATTGTTGAGATTACCCATTGTTCGAGACATGGGCAGTTATTAATGACAACGGATCGAAAATGCGATAAAGACTGCAGTCTTGCGCAGAATAGAAAATGAAACAAAGTAGGGCCAGGACATCAGAGAGTGTATTGGCGTCAGCGGTAATGTGCATTCGAAGTAAATTAATTTACAGCGTCTCCTCCAAAGCTAGAACCTATAGAAATGTTAGTATATAATGTGGAGGATGAAGAATCTCGAGATACGTACAAGTGCTGTCCGTGTCGGGATGTAGACCTGCACAAAGTTCTTTCTTCCGTTCCATGGTAGATCGGTGGTGAAGAACCTCGTTTCCTTCTGGTTACGACCGAAGCCACCAAACTCGGTGTCGTCGGAGTCGAGTACGATGCGGTACGTACCCGCTGTTTCGACACCGACGCGATAATCGGTGAAGCTGTTTGTTGGGTGGAAGTTGAAGATCCAGAGCAGGCCCGCGCGCTCGAACACCAGGACCTTATCTGTCTCGTTCTTCAAGCTCACATACGCCTGAGGCGAGTGGAGCCAGCCGTATTTCTCTTCTGTCAACTGCATCGCGCGATCGAATTCGTTCAGGAAACGGTATCGCAGCAGAGGGTCCTCCGTCAGGTTCAGCTGGCGACGAGCATACCAGAAAGAGTTGCCGTTGCCCTCGCGTGGGAAGTCAAGCCATTCGGGGTGACCAAACTCGTTACCCTCGAAGTTCAAGTAGCCCTCCCCACCGAGACCATGGGTGACCAGACGGATTAATTTGTGCAGTGACATGCCACGCTCGATGATAGGCGTGAGTGGTGAAAGAACTGACATGTGGTCGTACATCTCCTTATCGCAGAGCCACATCATCAGGGTTTTATCTCCGACAAGTCTGCATTGGTCAGTATACGCTTCAGCATCGAGGATAGAAGAAACTTACGCTTGATCGTGGCTCTCCGCATAGGCTATTGTCTTTTCTCCATGTCTTCTGTTTGTGAGCGTGAAGGAAAGGTTGCCCATATCCCATTCATCGTCGGCCTTCTCTTTCAACCACTTGATGTAAAGATCTGGGACAGCCATTGCTAGACGGTAATCAAAGCCAACTCCACCGAGGGAGAGTGGGAGACATAGTGCAGGCATTCCTGACACATCTTCAGCCACTGTGATAACCTCAGGATAGAGCTGATGAAGCATTTCGTTTGCTATCTGCAGATACATCACGCCATCTTCATCAACCGAGGGCCCGAAGTATTCGTGGTATCCACCGGAGAATCCACTGCAACGGTCAGCTCAGTTCAACTAGTACAAAAAACGAAGCATCACTTACGTCCCAATGCCGTGGTGAGTATAGAGCATGCTCGTGACACCATCAAATCGGAACCCATCAAACCGATACTCTTCCATCCAGAACCGCAGGTTGCTCAGCAGAAAACGGAGGACTTCGTGATGACCGTAGTTGAACAGGCGACTGTCCCAGAGCTCATGCTGACCCTTGCCACCTCCATGGAAGTACAGATGATCAGTCCCGTCGAACATGTTCAGACCATCCAGCACATTCTTCGATGCATGACTGTGGACGACATCGAGGAGAACGACTAGACCGAGGCTGTGCGCGGTGTCGATCAACTCTTTCAGGTCTTCTGGGGTACCGTATCGACTGCTGGCCGCGAAGAAGTTATTGACTTGGTACCCGAAACTGGCATAGTAGGCATGTTCCATAATGGCCATAAGCTGAATCGCGTTATATCCAAGATACTTAATGCGCGGTAGCATATTCTTGGTGAATTCCTTGTACGTCGCGACTCTCGTCTCCGGGGACGAGATACCGACGTGAGCTTCGTAGATGCGAAGACTCTCGGGCCTCTTTGGGCGTTGCTGCTTGAAGGTATACCGCTCCTCCGCGGGCGGGTTCCAGAAGACGGCTTCGTAAACAGGCGACACTGACAGATCCTGGACAACACGCTTGATCCAGGCTGGCAGTCTGTCAATACGCTCTCCGCCGGGTATCTCCATCGTGATCTGGTCGCAACGTCAGTAATCACCACCAACCCTGGCCCGGAGAATATACCTTCAGCTTGCTATTATGCGGAATAGCAGGCATTCCATCCTTCGCCGGTAGAGTCACTTCCCAGACCCCGAAGTCGTTCTTCTTCATAGGCGTCGCGGTACGATCCCAATTATCTACCCAGTCAGCACTCTCTTAGCCCATCGTCGAATTCTAATCCGGAAACCCACTGAAATCGCCAATCAGATGGGCCTGGATCACATTGGGTGCCCATTCTCGATAGGTAATGTCTCCGTTTGCGCTGACATTGAGCCCGAATTTCTCGTAGCCCTATTCAATCAACCCGTCAGCGAATGCTTCTTTCATTATCATCAGATAGGTGAATCCCATACCTTGCTAAACTTCTCCAGTCCACCTTCACTCTCCTCGATGGCCTTGATCCATTTCTGCGCGTAACTGAAGCGGGTGCGCAGTGCCTCCTTGTAGGGCTCGAGCCACGGGTCCAGCTGGACGACGCCTGGACGAATTGAGCATAGGACGACACTAGGGGAAAAGCCAGACAGAGAAAACATGAAATAAACAGACAGAGCAGAGTCTCTCACTGACCTGTGCCGTCCGGGGCCTGGGGCATCATTATCGTAGCTTGGAGATGGAAGCGTCCTGAGATTGGGAGGCAAAAGAGACGGTCAAGGAGTATTCTTCGAGACAATCGATTGTTTATCTACCCAGAAGAGGAGAAAACGAAGCGGAACCGTGGGTCGAAGGCAGGCTTTTCTAGAGTTATCAGGCGATGCAACGAAGCTGGACTGGATGCGGGGAGAAAGACCAGTCTGGATGCGCTCAGACCGCCCGCGGGACGTGATGTCATGTCCCCGCGTTTCCCCATAATCAACTACTTACTACAAGCTTCAAACACAGATACGCTTCATCCAATATATACTGTGCCTATCAATGCTATATACTATGTACTATAGATATGCTATATATCTACGCTGCTTCTATATATTTACGCATACCCATGCTCATGCCTCTGAAGCAGGGCTTGGGGGCACGTCACCCGTCGCCCAATCAGTCGGGCTATCACCAAGGACGAACTCCAATGTACCTCCTTGGGCAAAGACATCGTCCCAGGTGAGCCAGTTGCGATTCCACGGGTTTCCGTTGACCTTGAGGCTCTGGACATAAAAGGAGCTGTCACCGTTGCCATCGCCGCCGGTGGAGGTGATCTGAAGCGTCTTCCCACTACCCAGGTCGATCGTCAGGGACTCGAACCACGGGGAGTGGATCAGGAAGGTCGTCTGGCCCGTGATGGGGTAGAGACCGATGATGTTCCAGAGGAGCCAGGTCTGCATAGCGCCAGCATCACTGTTGCCAGGAAGACCAGCCACACCGGTGTTGTAGGTCTTGGCGACGTTTCGGGATCGCAGCACGGACAGGTCTTGTCGGTTGATATAGTTGTATAGGTACGGGATATTGAACATTCTGCACCTGGTCAGCATTCTGGAAATAATGTCAACGGACCTCCGCAGAATTAACTTACGGCTCGTTAGTAGAGTCGAAGATGATCCCCGTACCACCTCCAGCACCTGGAGTGAACATTGTCTCCAGACGCTTCAGAACTGTGTCAGGACCGCCCATCAGATCAATCATGTGCTTCATGTCATGCACGCTCGCCCATGTGTACGCCCACGAGCTGGCCTCGTAGTATGGATCGCCCCAATATCCGCTATCAGTCAATGGATCAGTGGCGATAAACCCAGTGGTGTTTCGGGGCACGACGAAGCCCGAGAATCCCAGTGATTGCTGGTTGGGGTTCCAGTGATTTCTCCAGTTTCTAGAACGGTTCAGGTACTTCGCTGAATCAGCCTGGATACCAAGGCCGGAAGCCACTTGGTAGAGGCCGAAGTCGTTGCAAGAATACTCGACGGCGCGAGTTACGGCCCGCGTGAATCGAGGAGTGATGTAGCCGAGACTCAGCCAGTCTGGAAGAGCTCCACGGCCCTCCTTGGTTGAAGAATCCGGTGCCATGGGATCCGGATCGTTGTTTGGAGGGGTTACTTCGGCATCTTTCAGCATCGCCTTGTAACCGTCCTGCCAGTTGACGGCGCCGCGGACTCCCTTAACATACGCGTCGGCCAAGATGTTGTCAGCATTGGACCCGCCCTGCGTGCGTCCATTGTAGTTAGATGACCGCGCATCAGGCATGTAGCCCTCGTTGCGCCAGATATCGATGAGAGATCGGATCTGCTCCTCGTACACATCTGGCTGCAGGACCTGCATCAGGGCGGTAGAACAGCGGAAGAGATCCTAGAACAACAGTCAAAAAGGCCACAGCATGACCAAAGTCATTGGGGAGGCAAACCAACCCAGTAAGTGAAGATATCCTCCCAGTAAGGCTCACTGGAGCTCCAGCTCGGGTTCTCGCCAGTTTGATTGGTGGGAATCAGATGCATGAAATACAACGAAGTGTACAACAGTGTCAGGCTCGTCTCGTTTGTGTTCGTGGTCGTAATCTTGGATAGCACTTTGGTATTCCAGTCTGCTTTCGTGTCGTCGACGACCGTCTGCAGGTCAGTTCCAGGTGGAATCTCGGTCTGCACATTTTGGCAGGCTTGTGCGGTGGAGATCCAAGAGATTCCAACCCGCGACACGACTCGAGGGCTGCTGAATGTGAACAGACTGCCGACTCGGGTAGCGCCTGCACTGGAGAATGCAGATCCACTGGCCTGTTCAACGCTCCCACTAGCATCAGTGCCACTATAAGTCTTGTTGCTGACGGGAGCAGTATCAAAATGTCCGCCTATTTACAATCAGCAACCTATTCCTTCCGCAGGATCATTCAACCATGCACATACAGAAGTATATGTTCCAGTCTGGTGCCCTATTCCAGCCGTTGTCATAAGTTCCATAGCCTTCATAATGGCCGTCAGGGAATACTTCGATCTGACCACCTTCATAGTTCTGCCCCAGACCCTGTCCTCTGAAGGAGGGCAACACATGTGAGACGTCGACGAGGATACTCCCCGACACCCCTTCCGGGAAGGTATATTGATACATACCAGCCCGCTCCGAAGCAGCGAGCTCGACGGTGACATTATCCGTCGTCTGGGCCTTGTAGTATCCCACGGATGCTTGGTCTGCGACAGCTCGCCCAACAGTCAAGTTGGACAATGGATCAGACACGACACCGACAATGGGAAGTTGAGAGACAGTGCCATATTTCGGAGCACCACCGGTTCCTTGCTCGTGCATTAAGCTGAAACCTTAAAAGTTCCCATTGGGTAGATAGCCGGAATAGGAATCCGTTCCTGGGACGAGCAGATCAGGTCCCAATTTGACCATGCCGAACGGGCGGGCGACTCCAGGAAAGTCATTTCCGCCATTTTGAGATCCCGTGCTAACCGCTGTTAGAACTGTTTCCTGTGGATAAACATTTACAACATATGTAGCTGATATTGCTCACAAAACATTGACATATTGCGTGAAATCCAACGACCGTGCCACCAACGAGCCAAGAACCGTGCCGGAGGACACATCCATGGAAAGCATGGCGAGCGAAGGGAAGTTTCTGAATAGACCAGAAAACACCGTCGTGCGGATTATCATCAGCAGTACAGACCGAATCCAGCACCACAGAGACGGGCCTTCGAACAAGGCTGCGATCTGAGAGAGAAAAGGCTCGGCTTCCTCCGTGGGCAGCGTAGATATGTAGAATCTAGCTCCCAGGAAGGCCTCCGCACCAAGCCATAGCTCGTGCAGAACCGGAGGAAGGAGCGACATGATGGACCCAGGTGATGATATCAATCTCTATGCTATAATATCGGCCCAGACAAGTCCAAAGCCGATACGCTAGTCAGACCGCGAATACCTATTACCCAGTGACCATGAAAGAAGCATCCGACTCTTCATTGGTGGTAGATCTAGATCTGGCGGAGATCTCAGAGGTGGCGGAGAGAGCACATGCGGAGATCAGTGGTTAGCATAGCAGGTTGTGGTGATGTTTAACGCTTTAGAATCCTGGATCCATCGCCGATAATCAGTCTCCAGCTTAGGACCCATTATTGCAGTAGCCTTAGTCTATCGCTCGGATCTGTGCCGGCTATCCGTGAGTTTAACCGGGCTACAGGGATGTATCTGGAGTAAGAGTAATGCGGATCTAGCTAGGTAGTTAGACTAGATATGTAACTAGCTAAACTGCTACCGTCGAGGAACTTGAATCCCAAACCTTGCTTGTATGCGAATCGCGGGCCACTGAGACGCCCGGCGCTTTGTGTTGTCTCTAACGCCACATCAAGTCGAGATAAACTATGCAAAAGAAAAAAACCCAAATACTTAATCTATAGATCCCCAGAGAAATACGTTGGCTAGACCTGTTAGGCCCGAATTTCCGGAATGTCTGCGAGGATGGGGAGCATTTTTGGGCTGCGTGCTTAAGTAGGTATGTATTATTAAACATGTACATACAGTAGAATGAGAATGAGAACCACTTCCTTCCTTAGTACTCTAAGTACTGTTTACTGACCCTTGGCACTGCCCCCTGTGGATTCCATTTTTTCGACTTTCCCGAACCCTTTGGCGCCCACTCCATTTGCGACAGTGACCAAAAGCCAAGATACTACTGTTCCGAAGGACAAAAAAATTTTTTTCTCTATCCATGATTGGTTTTATCAAATACGCACGAGCGTAGTTCTACTCTCTTAGATCGCTGAGATGACTGCAGCGTCCAGGATAATGTGCATGATCGACAAGGTGGGCATCTCCGAACAAGAAGAAGCTGTTGAAGAACGTGGTCGAGATTAAAGGAGCGCGTGCTGTGATGGCTTTGCTAATTGGTTCTCGGGATTATTAAGCGGGATATCATCCGAAGATAAAGAAATGGGGTTGTTGATCGTTATACAACACTTCCACGGTGTTATAAAACAGGAATCATAGGATTTTTAAACAGTAGTCTTTTCAGCAAGTAATACTGCAACTATCAGTATGAGTTATTCTATTATTCATTATTAGCCTATTGACCGACGATGACCAGCGCCACGGTGGATTATTAACTAGTGAACTATGTAACTACATGCACTTTGTACTCTTAGGTATCTTATCTAACCGAGGCAAGCCACAATCAGACCAGACCGTAGTATATTCTTAAGTTCTCCACGACAGTGTCGAGATTTTCTATTATTATAGGCACTGATGGTTTCATGATGCATTAAATCCATGAAGATCCTCGATGGTTTATTCGCGTGATGCTCTTAAGCTCGGGTTTATTAGGGTGAGGCCAGCGCTTCGGTCTTTGCAACAGCACTGGCATCGTCCCCGATAAGTGCAGTCATTGGATCAAGCCATTAATCTTCCTTTCTCTGGTATCTCTATTTATATCGCTACGAGACCATGACTTGTAGGCGCTCAGATTACAACGTCCTTCAGCTCCGTCCGCGGTTGGATATAATGGCTCAATGTCCCCCTTACCGATGTCCTCTGCTCAAATGCGTAGGCCATCTCGATCAGTGACTCCTCGCTCCACTTCGCACCCATGAAGCTGATCCCAAACGGCGTCCCTGGTCCCTGCTCCACGAGGTCTCCTCGACTATTCCATTCCACCTGGGTGCCTTTCGGATACGCGCCAAGCGGGACGGTAATGAGAGGCGCACCGACCAGAGCGGAAACAGGGTATGCCATGCCAGTTGGGAGGATGACGGCATCGAGGTTGTGTCGCTCAAGAGCTCCCAGGATCCCACCCTTGCCGCCAAAGTATAAGTTCTTCTGATACATCGGCCAGAATTCTGGAGAGGTGTTGTTGATGCCCGCCGCAAGGGCAGCATCCCAGATCCCAGTGTCGCGGTTGGGATAGTCTTCCAGCGGGAAATGCTGGGTGAAGTTACGCAGTTGAGCGAGATCATGGATATTGGTGGGATTGGTTTCGAGTTCTGAAAAGTACTTTGCGATATCGCTGACAAAATCAGCTTGCAGTATGCTCTCCGGAATGCTGCTGTTCGCATATGTGGCGTAGGCTGTGAAGTTGGCGTCCTCAACAATCGTAGCGCCTGCTGAGGCGATGATCTTGATAGCATTGTTGAAAGCTGCGATGATAGGGGCCGAATCATTTGTTGCGGACAGGTCAATGACGTTGCGGGCAACACCAATCCGCTTTCCTTGGAGACCATCCAATTTGCAGGCTCCAACATAATCAGGAAGAGATTCGTTGAATGGGATCGCCATCGTGTAGTTATCGTTTGAGTCTTTCCCTGCAATGGCTTGGAGCACCTTTGCGGCGTCCTTGACGGTCCTGGCCATGGGACCAACGGTATCCTGACGCTCACTGATTGGCACAACCAGGTACCTAGAGGTCAGGCCAACAGAGGGCTTGATGCCCACGAGATTGTTGAACTCACTGGGGCTTACGATGCTGCCGCTCGTCTGTCTCATGAGTCAGACGGTATCTACTGCTTGTACCCCCGAAGACAATGCTTACCTCTGTCCCAATGGCAGCAAACGCGAGACCCAGGTCGGATGCGACACCACTACCACTGGAACTTCCGCTGGGATCTTGCATAGGGAAATAAGCATCATATGTCTGCCCTCCATAGGCGCTCCAGCCATTGGAGCTATTATAGGAACGGAAGTTCGCCCATTGGGAGAGGTCAGTCTTCCCTAAGATGACCATTCCAGCTTCTCGAAGCTTAGCCGCCACAGTCGAATCGGCGGGTACCTTGGCTCCAACCAAGGCATAAGAACCGGCTAGAGTGCAGTCAGAAGCCAGTTCGAACAGGGACGCATTGCAGCATATTACCGGTTGTTTTCAGCTTATCCTTAGTGCCCAAGTTGGCCTTGATCAAAATGGGGAGACCGTGAAGTGGCCTGGTACCTTTTATCAGCGAGAAGTATACTGGCCAAAGCTACTGTAGAAACATACCCTCGAACCTTGCCGGTCATCCGTTCAATATCCAGTTGCATCGCGATCTGCCAGGCGTCTGGATTCAACTGTGTAACCATGTGCAATGTGTCATTGACCTCTTGAATCCTTGCAACATAAGTCTGTTAGTAGTCAGCGATGTGCAGGTTCTGAAAGAGTGCAAGAATACTAACATTAACCAGATCGAGGCTGGTAAAACATCCTCCGCTGAGTCCAGCCTGAAGCTCATCCGCCGTAGCGTTTATCAACGGAGGGTATTCACATTTCGCTTGCCAGATCTTAGCAATTGACCCAAAGAAAAAAGAAGGAATTAAACAGCCGACTCACCTGTCGCTGAAGTATGACCAAGAGGCAAAACTGCGGACAGGGACAGCCCGACGCTAAATAGTGTCGCTAGCGAAGGAGCCATGATTTGTGCAGGACACGAGTGCGACTGAAAGTGGACCAAAACATAGGTCACATTGTGTGTATCGCGGTGACCATATCGACTGCTTTATATGTGCACTCTGTATCCACTTGCTCCTCCAGTTTATCCGTGCAAAAACATGGGAGCTTCCTGATCCCGCATAGCTTCTGTGGGGAAAGGTGAAAAGAAGCGGAGAGCAAGAACGGCGGTCTCTATCCGATCGACTGCACAGAGCAGACTTCGATGCATAACGGATTCTTTGTCGATATGCGCTGATTCGTCGTGTCGGTGGAAGAACAGCTCGACCGACAGAAGCCTGACCAAATTAGGAAGGACGATACTTAACAGCTCCTCGCTCGTGTTCCTATCGTGATAGTCTAAGTGATAAGCGACCGGCTTGCTACATTATTTGGGAGGATCACTGCACAATTCCTTTTCCTTCCATCTGTGCTGATTATTATCGTTCCTGGAAACATATCGGGCGATAGCGCCTCCTGGAGATGACAAGCAGAAACAAGGAACTGCACGAGACATCTTGGGAGGGGCCAAGTAGTTAAGTATAGCATTCGAGAACCGAAAACCAACTGAAGGAGCATTGACGCTGAAACTGCTCTTGGTTAACACCCACTTTTCTACGCATGCGGTTGCCATACTTGCACGGAGGTCTGCCAGGCGCATTTATTGAACGGATAGTGCAAATGCAGTGTTAAACTGCACTACTTATCAGCTGAGCCGTATCACGAGGTGCTTTTTCGGATCCACGACCCATAGAGCAGGTATTCTCCGGGAAGACACATATATAGGGGAATCTCTCTTGTTTTCGAGAGAAAAGAGGCGCTCCCTTGTTCCTTTTATTCAATATGAATTGTGAAGCTCTCTCAACGGTCGCACTCCGTCCTTATCAGGTGTGATTAGCAGTTCGAAAACCCTACTCTTCAAATTCAATATAGAAGAAGAAACGTCATCGGCACTTGCGAAGACACTGCAGACCACGTGAGAGCGGAGAGCGGAGAGCCGAAAGCCAAGTACTGTCTGAATAACTAGCAGAACTCAACATGCATTCTTATTATGTATCGAGAGATCCTGCATCTCCATGAACCGAGGGTTATGATATGAAACTCGGTTGATGGCGACATTGTCGAACCATCCCGATTGCTTCTTCAGACCCCGACGACGGGATCTGCTTGCTTACCGAATCCCGCGTTTGGCCCACCTCCATTGATCCGATGAGCATCATAGATGATCATGACAGACTGCAACTTATATAGCACACGAATAGTTGCATGTTATCAGCTAGGAAACAATATAACTTAGTATCTACATCTGACAGACATCCATAATGGCGTCCGCGATTACGTCCAACGGCTTCATTGCTGTCAATGATCGCCAGATATATTACGAGGAAGAAGGACAAGCCTCCAGCCAGACTATCTTCTTCGTCCATGGCCTAGGCGGTACTCTCAATACATTCCAGCCGTTGATAACCTCTCTTCGAAACTTCCGTCTCGTCCGATTTGATCTATCCGGACATGGCCGGAGTTCCGTACCGTCACAGAAAGCCACCATCGAGACGTATGTTGAGGACTGCAAAGGTAGGATGACCTGAATTCGCAGACACCCCCGTCTTCTTTAGAGGAACTCATATAGTTGCTTACGCTCTATTGCCAGCCGTGATCTCCCACCTGAAGGCCAGGAACCCCGTCATTGTCGGGCATTCCATGGGCTGTCTCGTCGCCATGCATCTTGCTGCCAGTGAGCCGAATCTGGCCTCTGCTCTCGTGCTGTTTGGACCAGCAAAGGGACTTCCAGAAGCTGCTAAATCGGCCAACAGAAACCGCGCTGCTGCAGTCCGCCAGAAAGGTATGGCCGCAGCGGCGGATGCCATAGCCTCCGCTGCATTGGCTCCTCAGACGCTAGCATCGCGCCCAGAGATAGTGGGATATGTTCGTGAGCTGCTCTCCAGACAGGATAAAGAAGGCTACGCGATGGGCTGCGAGGCGCTCGCAGCAGCGACAGATCCCAACTGGAGCAAGATTCGCGCTAATCGAATCGTCATTGTTTCGGGCGAGGAGGATAAAGTATCTGCGCCCGCAACATGCCGTGCGATCAAGGAGAGCTTGGGAAACCGAAATGTCGAATTAGTGAGCTGGTCCGGAGTGGGCCATTGGCATACATTGGAAAAGGCATCGGAAGCTGGTAAATTGGTCAAAGACGTCGCGCAGTCATTGGGAGTGAGTCGATCACGTCTGTGAGATAGCAACATATATCATCGGGATTTCCCACCGTAACGACGTGCGCGAGTAGGTTCTTTGTGCAGTTCAGCTGGCCATGAACTTTAGTATTCATTCAAATGAAGTCATCTATATGCAACATAATAATTTCTTCTTCCATCGACAGCATATCGCACGACCAGTTATATTTCGATTTCTGCCCTCGACCGCCATTGGCCGGTTAATTAAGGTAGGAAGACCACTAGCATCTCCTGCTATGGTCAATATGGATAGCGTGGTGAACAGGGATCTTGCATACCCCCGAATCCAGAACGGGCAGTATATCTATTATACCCCAATTACACTCCCAGAGAGACTCTGCAGGCTTTTCCTCTGCCGTTTCCGCATCGCTATGTCGGTCGTGCCTTGAGAACTAAAAGCTATGTCTCCCTGACATTAGAAAATATTGCTCTGCTTCATGTGAATAATGTAACTAGTTCTCATCCACATGTGGAGAGCCCGGACGTGAGACAAAACCAGCAGATAAGTCACAGGGACTTGTATTAGAATTACAAATCCATATATCAACCAACCACAGGAGGACTCGTTTAGATTCCGTAGTGACGACAGACATTGCTATCGGACGGACAAGCGCTACATATTCATCGCTGCCTTTATGAAATGGATGGGAGTATCAGGGAAACAATAGAGTCATTCCAATGATGTCTTTTTTTTCTTCTTCTTTTGAGATAATTCGAATGTTCGAATGCCTGATAGTATATAGCGCCATGTTTTAAATATCGCAAATCTTCAATCTCATTCGTTGGGAAAGGATACCACTAAGGCCAGGATGGCCAGTCCCGCTTCCCCCGGACTTTAGCATCATTTTCGAACCAAAAACATTATTCTATTTGTCCTATTGAACATTATTCAACAGACTAGATGCGAAAAAATATAAGGCCCCGCTTACTATGTATTTCATTCATCATACTGGCAACATACGGCTCTACCTTTCCCACAGGTACTACGTGGCAGCCAACATAAAAACTATGTCATGTTTCGCTCACTGTTGACGCAGCATCGGAACTCCCCAGTATGAAACTCTCGATAAACTCTCTCGATACCAAGCAGTGCGTTTAGACATAGGAAACTCAATCGCGATTCTAGATGGGCGCAATAGCTCTGGTTCCCCGACAACAAACAACGATACTTGAGAAACATCGAACGGGACTGTCGCGAGTTTTGTCTCCAAATGTCCATTGTCCACGGATCGGCTCCGATGGAGAAATCATTTTTTCTCATCATGACTCTCACTGGTACCTGACTGGGGTGATCGTGTCGAATTGACAGAGCAGCCGACATATCCGATGGCTGCTTCTTGGGAGTTGTGCGGAATCGGCGGACCTGGTATCCTATCAATTGATCGAAGGACCCCGTGTAATTGTCGGGCCTAGACGAATTGTCCTTCTTGATATGTTGTCATGATGATCTGGTGGTTCGTGCTTCGGTCTCGACAGTAGAAGTATATGAGCACTCTATGCCCTTTGTGTTAGCGCAGTCTCCCAATGAGCAAGACAGACAGACAGACAGCACAAGAGGAAATAGTCTAACCATTAAAACTGATTCGAATTTTGATCTTATCAAGATGGCGCATAGTACTGAAGAAGCGAAGAGGGTGATCGCTGAGATGGCGAATACGAACCTCGACGACTTTGTGCGGGATAAAACATTCACCATTGAATTGGAAGAAGTATGGTCATCGATACTATACACGTTGCACTCTGGGGCTAACAGAATCAGTCAGTGAGAGGTCACATCCACGAGGAGTTGACCACCTGGATGTTCTACCGCAAGCTGGCAGCCGACTGCGCTCGTACCAATATCGCGCTGCATGGTTTCTCCATGTAAGGATTCCCTTTATCACGAGGGTGTTTCTGACCAGCAAACTGACCATTCTAGGCTCTGGCAGCGCCGTGCTACCGAGTGCCTCGCAGACATGTACTGGTTGGAGAAATACCTCATCTCCCGTGGTGGCCGCTCCAAGCCTACTGCCATTGAGGCTCCCAAGATCGAATGGCCTGACCACCCAGTGGAGCCCGTCCACCCGGTCAGGGAGGCTCTCAGTATCGAGAAGAACGTGCTCCAGGATCTAGAGCGATTGTGCGCGCTGGCTCAGAAATGCAACAATCACTCCCTCACGGACGCTATCCAGACGAAGTTCTTGCGTAAAGAATCCAAGCACGTCAAGGACCTCGGTGACTTGCTCCAACAGGTGGTAAGAGTTTCCAAGCAGCCCGGTCATGGTCTCTATCATCTTGACAAGGAACTCCGTTGCCACAAGGGCCGCATCCCATGGTGCTTGCAAAATGACCCGGACTGCCAGGAGCCTGTTTTCGCAGAAATATCACAATGCGATGTTTCCAGAGGCCATGCGAGTAGCCATCATTCTTGAGCGATAGGTTCCTTATAATATGCTCCTAGCAGACAATGATTAACTCGATAGTAGTAAATTGAAATCAACACTTTTCTGCGTGGAAATTCCCTCAAATTGCAAAACGTACTATGACCCGGGTATTCTCAACTGCAAACAAACGTCTACAATCCATATCCTGACTTCCTTTCTTGTAAGGCCACAAGCATGCATAAAACTAGATGATAATCAATTATATACCCAACTATCTCTTGCCCGGTGATCCGACAACACAGGTAAATGCCCGATCCGGCGTCCCCTCCAGGGCGTTCTTGACCAAATTCCAAACATTCAAGTCGTACGCCTCGCCTATATGTCCGACGGGGTCAAAGGAGCAGGTGTTCTGGACGTATTCGTTCGTCACTCCGTCCTCTTCGACCCAGCTGGCCGTGCCTGAGGGAGTGACGAGTTCATCATCCTTGGATGCAATCACTGTCAATTGATTACCAGGTTGGTGGATAGGAGTTCCATCGTTCAGCTTCGCAATCGCCGCTCCACCAACGCTGAGATCGTCGCAGGCAGCGCAGCCAACAGCACGCAAGACATCGCCGACGGCTTCGCGGGTTCCGTTGCCGAGGAGGTACGCAAGGTCCCAAAGATTCGCAAAGGTGGTTCCATGAGTCGGAGGCGCAATGGCTACAACCTTGTCGATGATGGGGCTCACGCCCGTGAACTTAGGTACATAAAGACTCTGGAAGGCACCTTCAGAGTGTCCGACAAGGTTGATCTTGTCGGCACCGGTTTTGGTCTGGACTTCCTGAATGAAGGATGCGATCTCTTGTGCCGATTCATTGATGGGCTTGAGGCCTCCGACGAAGGGGAAACCATCGTATGCACCGTAGGTTATGGAAAATGTGCAATGGCCTTGGATCTGCAACCAGGCTTCGAGGTAGTTGAGGTCCTCGTAATATGTCGCGCCGAGGCCGTGGAGTAGAACGACCGGGTTCGGGTACTCGGTGCTGCGACAGGAGAAATCATTGTGAGGGCGTAGAGGTGACGGAGTACTGTTGGATGCTGTTGAGTTGGTAGGTAAACCATAGGCGACAGACGATGAGAGAAGCAGCCCAAGGGATAACGAGGGGAGAAACATTATGTCTGATATATGATGGTCCTCAACACGCAACAAACAGAAAAAAAAAAAAAAATAGTAAACCGAACGAATGATTGGTTCAATTCCAGATCAAAGCATCAACGAGACTTTCCACGCACATATCCAACGCGTGGGAAGCCAGAAAGCGGGCGACATCTTATACTCGACCCATACTGAGCTGCAGAGCTACTTGAATGATAGCTGAAATCAGCAGGCTCCGCTTATCTAGTGACCATTGTCCCGGAACCCAGGGGAGTAGATACGAGGAGAGTAACAACCTAACTCATCAAGACATGAAGACCCAGGCCCTAGCTGACTCTAGGCCTGCGGTCCGTCCCCAGAGTGTCGGGAGCCCATACGAATACCTGGGAGTTTGTGACTGGCTGACTGCACACAAATGAAGATACGAGTTGTAGATATGGAGTTTAATTACTCTCGGGTCATGATTGGCGACAAGCTAGTTGAAGAACGCGGCGGGAACTATTGAAGCTTCCAAATAGCATTGACGAACAGGAACCGTGAGATCGCAGACGAGCAGCGAACGCTACTCTTGGGCCTTGGCTAGTGTTCGTCAGCTTCAGCTTTGGTGGGTCCAAAGAGATTCGGCTGAAGATCGCTTCTAGGGCCGGTCAGGGTCCTGGAGATATTCTTGTTTTTTCTAGGAAGAAGCAGAAGAGCACATACCTCCACGGACCAGCCGGGGAAAACAAGCCGCCTTACTCCAAACGAAGAGAATAATGTCAGCTGTCTAGAAGAATTCTTCGAGTCAATCATCCATGTGCTTCCATTAACTAACTATATGACCCTTATCCCTTGCGAGACTCCGCTGGATATCACTTATACTCTACAAGATACACGAACACCGTCGCCTATATTAATTATATGAGTCGTGGCATATCACATTATCATCGTCGTCATCGTCATCATCATCGTGAAGCAACTCAAGAAGCCGTCCGGATGACTTAGGCCTCAGTCGTAATGTCTTCTCTGTACGCATGGGCTTGAAAGACTGCCAAACTAGTGTTCCCTGTCGTCATCTACGCGAATCTCGCTGATCAGTCGTTGCCCGTGATGACCCAATCCTCCGGTCGCTTGAATATGTCGACGTGTACCCTCATCCACCTTCTACTTTCGGAGGGGAACCAGCCCTCGGCGAAATTTCCGGCATGGAACTACCCCAGAAACTCAGTGAATGGCGCTTTTCGACCAGGCGAAAGATCTCTTGCATGAACTCCCGTTCCACGCCTTTCGTGGGCAGGGCTTCCCAGGCCACGCGCACAGGAAGTGCTAATCGATTGATCATATTGCCCGGGGCTTGCCGCAGATAGCACTCCATACTGCGACAGATGTTGCAAGCTAGAGTATATTGCTCAGCGGGCGTCACCCGGCCGGTCGGTCGAGTATCAACCGAGGACAGAATCAGGCGAGTCGCATAGTATACACACATGGTCTGTGCCAGTCGGAGGTCCGGGTATACAAGCGTCTTTGGTGTGATGATCTTCATGGTGCGCAAGTCGCGACAGCGGAAGACCGGAAAGGAGTCATCGCCCTGAGAATCCACCTCCTTTGGTGGTCCCGCTGGGTAATTGTCTACCCAATCCTTTTTCCACTGGAGAAATCGCTGCGTGAGATCTGTAACGCCGTTCCAGAGCTTTGTCTGTTTGGCAACCAATTCTCCGTTACCCAGTACGCCAGAGCTCTGTGATGCCTCCAGGTCATCGTACTGTGCTAACACGGCCGGGATGTCTACCACAATATCCAGGAGATAGTGCAGAATATCCTTGACGGTTGTGCCGGCCGACCATGGAATCGTCTTCCACGCCTCTTCTGCGAAAAACGAAGGCCGTCGATTCACAAGCGCAGCTCCAACCTAAGACCATCTTAGCACACAGCAGTCACGGTAGTACGAACAGAAGCGACATACCCAATATGGTCGCAACTCGGTGAAGAGAAGGTGCTCGACGCCATATATATGGTTCTCAGCGCCTCGGTGCCGAAATAGCTGCATCGCTCCCATGGCGTGGGCAGCGATTGAACCTTGAGTGGTCCGCTCAATACTCTAATTGGACCAAGTCAGTTATTTTCTCAGTGGAGTTTGGCATACAGATCATGCGTACCTCAAATGCCATAAGAAGCGTCACAGTGACCAAGGTCGCCTCGGATCGGCTCCGTTCAGGGTCCAGCAGTGCTTGCTGCAATGAGCGCAATACTTTGGGGTACAGCTTCAACCCTGAAGCCTCAATGCGTGGGTCTTGAATAGACCGGCCAAAGAAGGTAGTGGAGACGGCTTCGAAGGCATTGGAGATCATGGGAGAAAACATCCGGATCTCGGCACCGGCTCTGATCGCCCCAGCACGGCCGGAACTGAGATCTACCTCTGGGCTGAAAGCATCGACAAATCGCTGAAGGAAGACGTCGAGCGCTGGTGACTGAGGCGCAAATCGGGACACGGGCCCGCAGACATACTGCTCCTCATCGCCAAACTGCGATTCAGATGTCCCGACAGACGCTCCGAAACCACCACTGGTTCCATAGCCGTCATCGGTGAACTCATCGACAATGCTATCTGCAGAAGGCGTCCGGCTCCGTACGGGGAAATTCCTTGGTGGAATCGATGGGGGCCCATCTGTAACTATGCTGGCATCTTCCGGGTTGGCTTCGGGGTAAACTGCGGAGACAGATGCAAGTCAGACTGGAGGTTTCACCGGCGTCTCTTACTTTTGGACCTGTGGATGATTCGAGAGCACGGGAGATGCCTACCTGTAGCTTCATCGGCGGGTCTCGGTAATAAAGCCGGTCCATCTGCACTACTACGTGAAGCTCGGATCTGCCAGATGATACTGTTGACCACGTCCAACGGCGCAGAGCGGATCGATTCGAAGACACGTTCCAATTCGGCCAGCCGCCTGTGTCCCTGGGCGCGATTTCCTGAAGCAAGCTTGCGTTTAGCCGGGTATCCTTGTTTGACGCAAATGCGGCCAATCCGCCCAAGTTCTCATACATAAAGTTACTTACCTTGACTGTTAATCCGACTGCGCAGCTCTGAGATCTCGGTCCTCAGATTTCGGATTTCGTCAGACTGACTGATGGGCTGGAGTTCATCCTCGTCGAGAGGATTATCGTAGACGCATTTTGAGGGGTGGCCATGTGCACAACACGCGTGGCACGGCTTAACACGGTCGCACTGTAGATCAGCTCAGCATGGCGTTTCTGGTTAGATTTTCTTAATCATTTGTCCGCGGGATCGCGATCGTAGCTGTTTGAGTCAAGGCTTGTCATATCCAATCTGACAGTTGGCACCCGTGCGGGCCGGGCCCACGGGCATCAACGGTCAGGCGTTGACAGGCGGGGACAGAGACATACTCTATCAGAAACGTACCTTGACTTTGCGTAGACGACATACGCGGCATGATCGTGCCTGACGATTCGCAGCCTTCCTCCGGTCTATCGTGGCGGCCGTGCCCCCGGGGTTCTGGTCCTGGTCCTCGACCATGTGGCATGAGGATCAGACAATTGAAGCTCGCTCAGTCGTCGATAGGGTTGACTGAGGGAGACTATCCGTGCAGTGAAGACAAAATGAACACGTTCGGCGACCAGGCGTCATGTTGCGGCCAACGAGACGGCCGGATTTTGAGGGACGAGATCTCGGAGGACATCGCAAGAGATCTCATCGCGGTTTTAGCTGCTGCCAGCTGGACACATCTGATCCAGCAAGGGCAAACAGGGACTAATTAGACCCAGTCCGAACTGGCCCGGGGAGACGACGTTTGCTAAACGGTTGGCCACGGGCGTGGCGGGTCGAGAACGAGCTGTCATCCATTAAGGTCGACTTACCCCTTCTCGCTAGAGGGCGTACCATCGTCACACGGACCGTACGGAGTAAAGTCTACCAACATGGTAAGTAATAATTCCCACAGTTGTGGCATGTCGAAGTAATGCTCTGCCGCGCCACGGTGAAGCCGTACACCGAATGAGGTCCCTTAGAGGGCAAATCGCATCTAGACATTGTAGCAGCCATGGCAATACCCCTACTTCATGCAACGCTGGAAAAAGTAATAGTAAATTCAAGCGGAAATCGAGTTGACACATCCAGAATACAACGAGAACACGGCCATGGCCCGGTTGGTCTGAGCTCCGCGCGGAACGACCGAAATCTACCATAAGTGCGCAACTTGTGGAGATGAAGTATCAACTAACGGCCGTAACGAGAACGGGGACCCATACTTCACCGACCGTTGAACTGATGCTGGGGCTTGGGGGTACGTATGTACATAGCCCAGGTTTCCGGTAGCTAGCTATCCATCTACTCCAAAAGAGCCGTGGCACTGCGGTTATCATTAGGTTTATAGACATCAAGAGGGCTCACGATTATTTTGGAACTGTAAACTTCAGAAATAGCAACTGAAATGTTGAGCAAGATATCGTTGGATACAACCGAATTGGCTGAATGGAATTGATGGCTTTGATGGCCACTATGCATCATGAATTCGGCTCGATCATCCGGATGTCCACAGGCGTGTCTGTTAATGCTTGTCTAGCCTGTGGTCTTGGTCTTGGGGCGCTGTGACGGGCTTGCATGGCTTATGGTACTGCCATGCGCAAAAGACCAATTAAAAGGATCGGAAACCATGTTCACACATTACTCTAAGAAGTCGAGATCTTCTGTGCCGCTCAAGAACACACATTACCAGACGATCGGAACTGGCCATGACGCCAGCAGTCGATGCGTCGGCCAACGAAAATTGCTCTCTCTGAAATAATAACCATGTTGCCCGGAGAAGGCGGCGATCAGTGTGTGGCGATGATTTAATAATGCCATTGACTGCATACTCCGTACTCCGTATCGGACTGCGATGTTGTCAGTTAATTAGCTGCGGAAGATGATGGCACGGACAATCGACCTTTTCTTTTTTTTTTTCCAGCAACCTCCGAGTCCAATAAGTGAAAGCTGTTCCTGAAACGTCCCTTGCTCATCAATATCTGCAGCAAGACTCGATTAATCCACGCGAAAGAGCATATGTCTTGTCGTTGTCAGGTGCGAGGGATAGGAAATATCCACGCACATATACGCCACATGCAGGGTTTGCCGGTATAGAACATGTCGTTGCATTGGGGATGCATCACATTTGCTCTTGTGTCGAATTTTCGAATTCCAGGTCTTGAATCCTATGTCAAGATGCCGTCTGGATACGCCGCTCCTCTGCCTTCATCGTCTATCGTCATAAAATCCTCCTGTCAACGTATTGTCAACGGATAGACTTCCAATTTCGCCAATTTGCAGGTACCCGTGGGACGCCGTTTATCGCGTGGAGTCATTAATGCGTGTCTGGCGGAATCGATGAAGTCAGTCTTGACTCTTGACGCTGATCAGCGGTCGACACCGCCAAGGTTGTCGTCCCATGACATTGTTGCAGAGAGTAGACCGGAGCCATCATGAACTGATATACGGCCAGTCATGTTCTGAAGTCCTCGCCCCAAGAATGAGGCGTCCACGATGGTGGGATATTGGATTATCCAATATCCACAGTATGGGAGACGATATCATGGCTGGCTGAGCAGTGGGCCAAGCCAGTGAATCAGAAGGGAAAGAGATGGAACGGGCCGACCGAGAGAGTCCACAATGAAAGTAAACCTCGCAGCAAGGGGAACTTCGGTAATCATCATCCTGAAGACGTACCGAGAAAACTTTTGCGTCTATCTCGCGGAATAAATCGTTGGTATATCCTGAAAAGATGATATACAGTACAACATGCCTGCGCGATAGCATAATTAGCTGTTGCTGTCAGCTGTTACTATCTATCTCCGCTTCCTAAGGGTATATGATATATCATTGACGGGATTTATTCTGCCCTGTTGAACCCCTACTTATGGCGCGTACTGTATCCTCTGCTCCATGTGGCTGCGGCCGTTTCTAATGGTTATTATCGAACCGTCTTGGGGCATCAAGGAAGATAGCAGCTGTGATAGTAGGATGCCTGTGACTAGATTGACTTTTTGATATTAATAATATCACTTAGATAATCCGTAGAACAGTAACTACGGAGTAGTTAGATCCTTGGGGCTTGAGTGTAGATCTATCGTACTGTATTTCGATTTGAGCAGCAACAGGAGCAAGTTTGATTAACGTAAGCTATCTTATCATCTAACACAATAACTGGCTCTATTCCCCGACAAACCCACAAAGCCTTGCAGCGCACTACAGTAGGAAAACAATAAGGAATTGCAGTGATACATGCCCTTCAGTGGTAAGATATGTTTTTGCCCCTTTAACTCTATTACAGTTCCTGATGAACACATCTTCCTCATTGGATGCGTTTTCAGAGTATAACATCAGTCTCTGCAGATGGAGCTAGAAAGGCCTGGAAGAAAACCGACAGGAGGTCTGCCTGTACAGTAGTGTAGACAGGCTCCGACATATCATCCATTTACCTTGCATAGTCAGCAATGGGATCGCTAGGCGAATAGAAATTCTGGACTGCGGACCGAACTTGACATAACTGACATCCTTAAGAGTACCATAGATTTGGAACGATCTGTCGGCACAAAGGACGTTTGTATGGTGACCTGTCGTCAATCCATCTGTATCATGATCAAACTACTAGATCCGAATATCTAGACTTATTCTGTACATAGGACATAAACATGGTGTCTACCTCCCCTAGATCTGGAGCCAAGAAAGCAAGGAAGCGATATAGCTGGTGCCGCTACGATGTTCAAGTCATGACCTTGCTTCGGTGCTATTTAGGATTCGACATGACCAGCTACAGTACGGCCCGGGAGCCGAATGAGATTGACAATGTACCTAATGTACATCTTACAAATACGCCTGGAAGGCTTCTAAAGAGCCATTAGTAAAGTCTCGAATTTCGAGCACAGTTTATTATTCAATCCTGAACGACTGGCAGCACAGCAGATTTAGACGGGAAAAGACCGAGGCACTAGGTAAGTAGTACTATTAAATAATTCCTGAAATTCCTATTGAACCCATCAAACTATCATGAGTTTCTAACTACAATGTGTAACGGAAGCCTTTCTGCAGGCGCCTGGCTGCCGCAACGTCGATGCCTTCGATCTCCGCCGTCTTGCGTAGGCGCTGAAGTTCCTTCTCCGTAAGAGTAATATCCTCATCCTCCAGGCGCTCAAGCCGCTTGTTCTGTCTCTGCAGGTTGATGCGTAGGATAATCGCACACACTAGAGCAAGCACTTGCAATGCGATACAAACTCCCATCGCCGTGTAATAGTATGGGTCCTCGGATTCGCGATATGTGTACGGTGTCCAGATACTGGCAGAATTGCCAATTGAGTTGATGAATGCGTACGCTGCCGCACGCTTGGCAGGGGGTCGGGGGATAGCATTAGCAATCCAGGAGTATAGAGTGCCGTTCTGCGCAAAGACGAAGATCATGAGGAAGAAGGAGAAATATCGCGGTCCGAAGCCGGAGGTCGCCATGAAAACGACAAATCCGACGATAGTGACGGGGATGGGGTAGATGAAGAACCAGAATCTGTGGGAATATCTGTCGGATAGGTGTGAGTGAAGCATGCTGTAGAACACCATGAACACATATGGAGGTGCAACCAGCAGCAGAGAGATAATCTTGCTATATCCTAATGTTGACGTTAGTGTTGGGAAATAGTTTTGGAATCCAGCAGCGCCGGTAATTCCCATGTACGCAAGAGCCAAGAGGTAGGTTTTGATGTCCGTCAAGGCCAACTTGATACCACGCAGCTGGGTCATTCCACCCTCTTCGTCCACATCGGCTTCAGCTGCTTCAATCGCCAAACGCCGGTTGGCGACTTGCTTCATCTCCGGCGAGAGAAGGCGCCATGTGTTTGGGAAGTCCGGTAGTATGAAGCAAATCACCAGTCCGATGGCGCAAGTGATGGCTCCCTCGATGATATACAGCCACTGCCAAGCGGATATGCCTCTGTGGCCTGCAAGTCCACTGAGGATGCCGGCTGCGATCAGATTTCCAAATGCACCGCTAAGAAGAGAGCCGGCGTAGAAGATACTCATGCGAAGTGCAAGCTCTGATTTTGTGTACCATTTTGACAAGTAGAACAAGACGCCTGCAAAGAATGGTGCCTCTGAAGATTCCGTCAGTCTACAATTCTCGTTGATCGATTCGTGACTAGCCTTCACAAACTTACCAACGAATCCTAGGATGAAGCGGCATGCTACCATAGCTCCATAGCTCTTGACTTGGCTAGTCAATGCAGAAACCAGGCCCCATGCGCATACAAAAAATCCCAGGTATATGGAGGGTCGGCCGACGTAGTTTAGTAATATGTTCGATGGGACCTGCATGAGGATGTAACCAACGAAAAGGACGGAGAGACCGGTCTGATACTGCGCGTCGGTCAGATGGAGATCTTCTGTTAGACCTTGTAGCTTGGCTGCTGCATAATTATTCCTAGGCGACAGTGAGCGACATGTACAGATTGATATCGGGGAATTATTCAAAAAACGTACCGGTCGATGTAGTTCATGAGATAAACCAGAATCACCAGTGGCATAATCAGGGTATCGATGCGCGTACGCAACTTCTTTTCAATGATCTTCTCTTCCTCCGTCAATGCCATCAAGTGCACGACCTCCTCGTGCGCCATCTCGGCCTTTTCCCCCATCGCCTCATGGTCTTTGATGTATATCTCCTTCGCCATATCGAGAGTACAGTACGTGATGAGTGTAGAAGAGCTTGGCGGATAGCAATTCTCATCTCTGCAGACAACAACGGGACGGCCTGATAACCTTATAGAGTTGGAGTCCGGGGTAACAACTGCGGGGTCTGGGGAACGTGGGGAAAGCCACTCCGGAGAGGAAGAGGCCGAGTGATCAGGCTAAATCCTTAAACATAACAAGTAGTAATACCGATTTCTCCAATAGACAGCCCGGCATGACATACACTCTTGCATGGAGCCTTTACCGACGCTGCAACCGGTGGCGGTTATCAACTCCTCCCCGAGCTTACCCCCACGCTTTGGGGATGCCATCATACGATTTTAGCCAACCTTCCACGTTAAGTAGAGATGTGAGACCATGAGACTTCATCGGACCAAGTCCGGTGCACGTTGGCTTCACGCGTGGGGGAAGTTCCCCACGGGGTGCCTGTGCTTAACCGTGGAGAGAGTTAGGAAGCATTGCAGCTGGACGGAATAGCCAGAAAGCTTCTGTATTATAAACATGGCGGAACTTTATCATCCAAAGACATGTCACAGGTCACAGGTCGTTCGATAGTGGAGCTGGGGTATGGTTCGGTAGTTATAGAGTAAAGCCTCGGATGCGACATTATTGCTCCTCTTCTGCGCCAAAAGCCGGGGAAATCGGCGCCATGGGCTGGCTAATACTCGCTGTGGAGGAATTAAGACGCTTGCGAGCCGTATCCGGACATGCCGAGAGGTTTGAGCGTTTGATAACCATCATGTACCTACGTACTTTCCAGTCCGTGCACCAGGAAATCATGCCATCTTACTGATTATTCGCCTGTTCCCCAATGACATACACGAAAGTGCAGACTTCTCGGCCGACAACTCCCATATATGATAGATCGAGTGAAGGATATCCCTCTAGGGATACTTGTTGTAAGTCGGTAAGAGCCGAAAAGTACCGCTGGCCCAAAGGTCATATGTGCTCTAATGGAGGTCTGTCTGACGTATTCATGCTGCAGCTAAGGGCAGTATGGGAAACCATTTCCAGAAACTAAGAGATATCAGTTTATTTCAAGCGTAGTGGAATGTCCCGGATGCCTGAATCGCAATACGCTTTAGGACTCTTTCGTAGAACCGAGAAGATCCTACTGTTTCTCATATCGACTCCAGATCTTGAGCACTGAAGAATCTGCATACTCTGGATGGAAGGCATTTCATTGACTGGATAATCTAGTGGAATTTGCCAGACTATGGTAGGATCACATAGGATCACCAAGTCCATCGGGGTGTATCGCGTATATAGGTCTCTGCTCATTGTCGATTGTCACTGATGACAAGAACACGGGGCACTCTACCCAAGTGCATGGGAAGTAAGTCAACAGGAGCAATCCCAAGGGTTTCCACTATCCTAATGAATTCTAAATTCCCCCTAGAAAGGCACTTCTCAAAGTCAGCTTCAGTCATTGCTGTTGCACGACTAGTGGTCTTCAGCCATGTGCGACAAGACTTGCCCAGTATGCGTCCTCTAGTCGCCACGACGAATCCATGACTGCAACCATGACCATCGGACTCTCCCCGATGGTTGAGAGAAAGATGCATTGGTAAGCGGACTGAGCGAGCGCCCTATATCCAGTACAAGCTGGTATTCGCGGTGCTGGGCCACGTGGGACAGCAAGTAATGGTTGGAGCTTAACAATATCGACACAACAGTCTTTTCAATGTCACATTAAGGAATCGTAGAGACCTCTGAGTTCCTCTTTGATTTGCAGTTCAGCGAAAAGCCATTTTCTCTGTTTTTGAGGCACGCTAGCTAGCTTAGTTAGCTGCCCATAATTGATTACCGACAGACATAGTTATATTCCTTAGGTATCAATGATTGAGATAATAAGCCATCGATAGACACGTCACATACGGTGTTAACCAATACTATTTGAAGAGCAGTCCCAGAACAGAATCTTTCTATCAATGTCAATAACCTGAAACCATCGACGCTCTAGAAGATCACATACACGGAGTCTGCTCTCCACTTCCGCTCCGCGGCTCCTGAATCGTGATCACAAAGACTGGAAGTGGTTAACTTGAAGAATACGTGATACAAAGTCTCATATTCCTCGGTGTTGGAGCAGCTTATGTATGGGAATGAGCATCGCGAAGTAACCCTGAGCAACGAAATATCTATCTCGAGGAGAAGACGCCATAGAGAGCAGCCAAGCGGACTGGACTACTTACTTGGCATATCATCTGAGAGAGCGGAAGAATATCATTATGAGCACCTCAGCCTCGCTAAGATAAGACTATTGTAAAGAGGCTTCCTTGACACCTAATGTTGCAGGAGCGGCTTCAAGGTCGTCTGTTATGGCTTCCTTTTCTGATGAGCAGGTTCGGTTCTTTCTTTTGGAATAGATAAATTCCCATACGGTATGCTGAGGTATAGAGATAGAGAGCTTGCACGTTAGTTATATGCTTGCACAGCTAGAATGTACATGAATCATAATATTGTAGTTGGATATAGTCGATATAACCAATCCTAGAGAGTAACTAAGTACACTCCATGAAGAGAGTCCATAGACATTGATCCCACTTGCCCCGCAATCCGAAACGCAGCTGTCCCACTTCTTCCCCGCCGCCACGCTTCAGTCAAGCTCATTGTTTCTTGTATTATTAAATGGGCATTGATGGAAGCGGATATATTTATATATTTGGTTTTTATGAATACGCTTAAGGTATTTATATCAGCGGTAGTGTCTTAGCTGCGGGCCATTGAAGTGTATGCTATTGAGTTCCGTCATTTGTGTGCACAGTACACCGTCCCTGAGCCTAACGTCTGCATACCACGCTGAAATAGGGTACTATCTATTCGATCTAGATGAGACTGATGCATCTACAGAGTATCTCATGAACTCTAGAATTTGATCTGGATAAGAAAAAATGTACGACCGAATTAACATGAATGGCTCATGCCCATCCACCCATAAAGCGGCCGTTATCGTGGTTAGTTAACTACCTACACTATGCATAATATTGTATGCTATATCCCAATTCTGACAGATTACAGAAACATGGCCTTTCCCCAGTCTTCGAGCTACAATCTCTCCCATTGCCAGCTCCAGGCCCAACTGACCTACTCGTCAAACTCTCCACAACAGGCATCTGCGGCACCGACATTGCCCTGGCCTCGGGGGAATTGGGTCCAACCAAGCCCATCCTCGGCCATGAAGGGATTGGGCGCATCGCTGCTCTTGGATCAGCCTTGCAGCATCTCAATGACCCATCTTTGAAAATCGGTCAGCGCGTCGGCGTCTCTTGGATTCGCGATAGTTGTGGGAAGTGCGTTATGTGTCTGACTGATGGCGGGGAGACACGGTGCGAGACGCAGACTTTCTCCGGGAAAAGTGTCAATGGGACGTTCGCTGAATACACGCTCGTTCCCGCGCGGTCGGTAGTCACTCTGCCTGAAGGGGTGTCTGATGAACAGCTGGCCCCCATTATGTGTGCCGGCGTCACTGCGTACAAGGCACTGAAGATCTGCGGCGCGGTTCCCGGTCAATGGGTTGCGATCTCAGGGGCCGGTGGTGGGGTTGGGGCTCTGGGAATCCAGTATGCGGCCGCGATGGGATACAGAGTTCTCGCGATTGATATGGGGAAGGAGAAGAGGGAATACTGTCTTGGACTGAAGGCAGAAGCATTTATCGACATTTCGGAAGAAGAGGACGTGGCCACTGCCGCCAAGTTGATAACAGGAGGGGCCGGAGCGGGTGCTGTTCTAGTAACTGCAGGATCAGGCCGTGCATATCAAGATGCTTTTAGGATACTGGCGCCTTTTGGCACATTGGTTTGTGTGGGCATTCCGCCGCCAGACCAGCTGGTACAGTTCCATCCGTTGAATTTTATCGATAATGGCTTCCGGGTGATTGGATCCTCCGTAGGTTCTAGGGGGGATATTCAGGAAGCGGTGGAATTTGTTCGGAGAGGAGTGGTTGTGCCTGCGGTGCAGGAAACTACTCTGGAGAAGCTCACGGAGACTACAAGGTTACTTACTGATAGTAAGGTGAGTCGACTATTTACAAACATACTCTGATGGTCCTGGATTCGTCAAGGGATTTCATAGTGACTGATATGACTGTAGACTACGACGAAATATGTCATCAAACTTTCTGCCGAGGATACAAAGGGTGCTTGAATGGAATTAATGCTCCTATCCCATCATTAATTTCCAATCAGTAAATACAAACTCTCTTCTGCAATGCATTCCAATATGATCCGGGGGTTTAGCCACTTGACCAGCAAGATACGCTGCTGGTGCACCGAAGAGCTACGACCTTCTTCAGAGGTTCCCTGTTTTGTCTCTGGAGATTCTTTAAAATACGCATAGTATATTTAAAGACGAACAATTCAGCCTCCTAACGAGCAGACCTTGTCAATGTATCTACTTCTCATAATGAAAGACTAGATAAAAAGAACATCAAGCTTGAAAATTTCCATATAGAAAATATATATTCTATCAACAAACCCGACCTCCTAAACGCAACATAGCTACCCAACACAACAAAACAACATCACCACTACATATAATAGTAGTCACAACCCTTTACCCTACCTACTACCCATACCTACCTGATCCATCAAAAACCGGGTCTTAACACATCCATGTAGAACTCAGAACCACAGATCATCCTCACTCGCAGATCACCCAGATACCTAACCAACGGTCCACGCAGAGACCAGAGTCAAGACACGCACACGCACCATCGAGCCATTTACGCACATGGGCAGATGTCTATTGTCTTGACTCTAGACGCCACGCCAAGATGCTTGGCAGGGGCAGTGAAGAGGCGGTGGTTGCATGTAAATGAGATCAGGGACGCATGATGTTTTCTCACCTTTTACTATACTATACTAGGTAATGGATTGGGACATCATAGTTCAACATTTTATAGGTTAGAGTAGAGTCAAGACGGGGTTTGAGATTATTGTACCATAAACCAGCGCTGTCTAACTACACTTTTCTCTAGGAGGACCAATTTTAAGGTGGATAAATGCTATACCCTACTTTCTGAGTCTGTTGCTTAGTTTTATTGCGCGAAAACTTGTCTTGGCTTTGTATCGTTCAGGAATGTGAGATATATACCCGGCGATGCGAAGAGTGATGACGTAGCGAGTAGATTTGCTTCTTGCCGGATGCGTGGATGCGTATTTGCGAAGTGCGTGTTTGCAAAGTGCTGCTTTTCAACTTTTTGATAAGAGATGAACGATGGTTGCGGTTTTCAATGACTCTTCCATTGAATTAGTCTTGAGACTCATTAAGAAGCTAAATCTAATCTGACATGCTAATACATAGATGCATATATGCAATAATGGTATGGTATGTATGGTGTACCCCAATCGAGCCCATGCTCCCCTAATATGTACAAGAAGGTATAATGCGGAAAAGAAAAGAAAAAAACAAAAAAATGGGATAATAGTCGAAGTCTAGAAGAAAAGAAAAGCCGGATTGGCTAAGTCGGTAGTCGGTAGCTCATGCTGTCGGCATTTGGCTGTACATCCTTAATCGGGTGGAAAAGCATTGAAGGCAAGACATGTCGTCCGTAGCGGCGTTCATACTAGAGATGGTCAGTTAAAAGGCCATGAGAGTTTCCTGAGAGGGGCCGGGGTGTCCTTACGTCTGGGCCGCCTGTGTTGTCCTTTTCCCATCCTAGGAAGTTCCAGTATAATCGACCAGGGATATTGCACCGGTAGTACCAGGACAAGTCCTCGAAACGTGCTTCACGACCCCACGAGAACGGACTGTCGATGGTGTTACCCGACTTTCCGTTGATACCGGAGTTGAACCATCGGTCCAGACGCTCAAGCTTCCACGGCTTGTCAGACCAGATCGGGTGGGGGGCATAAAGCGCCTTGTAGCCATGCAGCAAAGCGATCGTTTGCGGGAACATCTCGGAGCCGATGTGGCGACCATACAGATTTTCCTGATGCATCTGTTGCAATAGTCTTCGAGAGAGGCGGGAATGCGTCACAATGGTCGCGCGTCGTGGAGTCGTGATGCCTTCATAACCGATCACGTCGTCTCTCAGCACCCAGTGGGTGTTCTGGGGATTGAAGATGGGCAGGAACGAGATGTAATCAGCCTCCTCGCCAACACCCCAGTTGTAGTTGTCCCGTCTGTAATCCTTGACAGGCGGCTGAGGTCCCGTTGGATTTTCGACATCGTGCGCGGGCATCGGACCCCAAATGGCTTGATAGACTCTCTGGTCAACGTACTTGCGGAACTCATTATCGTAGTCGCCGTGGAGGCCGGGGATATAGAAGCGTTCACTGCGTTCCCACATACCCCGTCGAGGCTGATTGCGCCCAAACTCGGCAACCTTCTCCGCGAACTCATAGAGGTGGCCGGTGTAACGGGTGTCGATCTCCCAATTCCAGAAATAGTCGAACTGTGGGTTCTCGTTCATGAACCACAATACGGGTAACCACTGGGACTGGTGCACATTCACCACGGCAGGATTGAGATACGGGTACGGAGCCCGCACGGTCTCGATATTCCAGAGCTTCGCGATGCCCCAGAATTCCTCGGGGATAGTTTCCCGGACGACCTGGTCGTAAACTTCCTTCTTGTTGATCTGGATGGTATCGTCCTTTACATGTACCAGCAGGAAGACCTCGTATTCGCCTCCTGAATGCAAGGATAGCTCCGTGATCATGGCACGAAGCACGCGTTTGTCGTCCTCGGAGTATTCCTTGTTGGTATACGTCCGGATCAGAATCGCCGTCCGATGCTCCGGTCGCATCGTCACCTTGGCCGATCTCTGCTCCTGGGTCGACTGGGCATAGCGAGCAGCATTGCGCTCGACACACTGGCGCTGCAAAGAGCCCCAGTCGGTCCGATTCCAATCCACGGGGGCCGGCTTGATCCAGTTCTTCACATCATCCTCATCTTCACCAAATCCGTAAGGTCCGTATCTCGTGTAACGGTCGTAGGACAACTCTCCATCGAGTCCGATAGTCTGGTGCGTACCAAATACAGGTGCAGGGAAGCCTATCGCATCATCAGCCCATCCGCATCCCTAACTCTTTTTCCGTGTGAAGAACGATGAAGAAACGTACCCTCCGGGATTCCAACATAGACTCCGACTCTGTCCTCCAGACTCTCATTCAGGTACATACCGCGCGGGCCCATGCATGGCTGGAAATTTCCGCGGTGCGTCTGCTTCCATTCGGAACTCTCGTAGTCCGGATAGGGGTGATAGATCTTGGGCAGAAGGGTCGGGTCCTCCGCGCGGGGATCATCGAAGACGTGAGGGTTGTGGTAGTGCTCTGGTACGTGAATCCGTTTCAACGTCGATTTTAGTTTTTTAAATGTGCTGCTTCAAGAGATGTATTGTCAGTCGAGCGATTCGCGTCCTGGGGATGGTTTTTTTTTTTTTTTCCCCTTCGTTAGTCGATCGCCAACGAACCTTGAATATGATGCGGCTTCTTCTAGATATTTTTGCTGCGGCGGCCTCATCGGATCCTTCTTGCCCCCCTAAATCCATCGCGGTCAGTTCCGTGTGCTGTGGACAAGGACGATAAGGCGGGCGACAAAGAGGGGGGCGCCTTACAAAGAATGTGTGCCCATCGTGAGGACTCGACAGTACGCCGACTGTCAGATAGGAAAGGGCAAGGAGCAGGGAAACGAAAAATCCCACGGCGGACAGCATGAGTACGCCTTTGCGAGATCGCATCCTGACGAAGTCCGCGAAGGATGCCCTGACGCCCGCTTTTGAGGGAAGGAAATGCCAGCGGAACCTACGACGAGGTATGCGGTCGCAGTACGCGTCGTCCATGACTGCAGCTACGGGGAAAGCTTGACTTTCTGGAACCCACGCCGGACGCAGCAAGTATCGGCAGCGCTCGCAGGAACAAAGAACATTTCTGCTGGATACGTTGGACACGATGGAGCAGCCGGCCAACCTGATTGGGGAAGTTGCCGGATGGCAGGAGTCGAGGAACGCTCAGACCGGTCGCAGTGGAACCCAGGAGAGAAACGGCAATTTGACGAGACAAGATAGAGAAGTTAGGGATAAGTTAAGGGACAAGACAAGAGTGGACTATGTTCAGCCACTGTTGGTTTTAGTTGCCAGCTGAGCCGCGTTTCCCAGAATAACTGCAGGAGAAGGGATTATTGGCAGAAGAGAAGAGAAAAGAGACAGACCGCCCGAGCAATTATTTGTCCGATTCCCCTTAGTTAGTTACCTGTTCAACTGTTACAGTTCAACTGTTCAACTGTTCATGTAACAGTAGTAATAACCACACGGTCACATCAGATCCAGCACGTCATGAGGCATGCTGATGAGTTGAGTTGCACTAGTTATCTGTAAGCTCGGTCAGTCTAACCTGGTTGTTGTCAGGGAACATGAATAACTAACACGATAGATAGAGAGATGGACGAACAACAAACAATAATAATACCAACGTCAAGTCTCCATTATTGATCTTCATGGACCCAGCATGATTATCACATACTGAGGAATCCAGCATAGTTAGTCTAGTTGTCCCTTTGTGTCTTCTCTTCTCTTCTCTTCTCGTCTCTTTTCTTGCTGTTCTTTACCTCTCTCGTCCCGTGGTAATGGCATCGTTACAGGGTCATACACCCAGGGTGAGACTAGATACACCACGTAAGCTGCTGTGATACCGTCTGCGCCACGATCGCCCTAACCGAAGCTTCGTCCCACGGTGTTATTCGACCAAGGAAAAAGCTTCATGGCGATCAACGGGTAAACAGCCATCCAACCATGAGGAATTCCCTGCAGGACTGGGTCCTTTTGGAAGTTCGTATCCCATACAGCGCTTATCGACTTACGAATCCCCGGTGGATTGCTTGGGCGATCTCCGGAACGAAAACAGCAGATCGGTGGCGACCGGTAAAATGACCTTTTCTGCCTCAACGAAGGTTTTGGGATGGAACCGCTGGACTTCTGAGACGGCTCTCCGGTGGCCACAGTGCAAATTGCACGAACTCTGCGACAAAAACAAAAATGCTTCGTCCCGCGCGGGACCTGAGCCATCTCTCAGGGACAGACCGGACCGTGCACCAGTAATCTTGGTGCAATCTCTCAGGGTCCTTGCGAGATGTTTCGATGCGCATTCTTCGACCCTTGCGGTAATTGCTGCTGCGCGTCCGTCGCTGGTTTGGGACTCTCGACGGGGGAACGGCCCGTCTGGTATGCTGGCGATCCCAATAAGCTTGGCCTCGCCCGCTGGCTTCCGACACAGATGAAGAAAAAAAAAGGAGGCAGTTGGTATGCCATTTTTCACAAAGCAGAGTGACAACTGTTGATCGGCATGCGGTCAGCTTGAACGAGATGAGTATGACATGACTGGTAACCTCAGTATGAAGTCAGCTAGTCAGATAACAAAGAGTCCCGGCGCTGTGTAATAAGGTAATAAATCCTTTCATCCTGCTGGATGTACAGAGTAGGAGTAAGCATCATGCCACGATGCAGAGTAAGCACGATTATTGGCATAATCATCATATTATTATTGACAATGGAGAAGCTTGATATCCTCTCTCCATCATGTCTAGATCTCTCGGGGGACAGAGGCCATTCTTATATACTACACGTATCGACCTTCTATCCACCCCTCGACGGTCTGGATTCAAAGACCTAGCTTTAACAAAGCCGTTTCCACGCAATCTCGTCGAAAAAATATTCCTATTTCGACAGCTGTTGAAGTCGGAGTTGGTAAATCCAAGCGAACGCGCGTCCCGGCCGTACGCACCGACAACCGTCGATATCGACTATCAGATAAGGTCCGAAGGCGATCAACGATCTACGATGCTAGAGAGTTTACCATACTCACGGAAATCATTATTATTATCGACAAGACATTTGACTCTTGTTGGTTCATCGGTTTATTCCGAAGTCGCATCTTCGTTGACTGTAGGATCTGAGTGACAATCGGCTTTGCGAGAACGGAGCCACTATCTACTTAAAAATAGCGCGCCCGTTGTAGCATTTAACTAACACGCGACGCTTCAGTATGAAGAGAAGACCAATGACGACTGTATGAGCCACGATCTAGACTATACCTAATTAACTATTCGATCCAACGATTCATAATATATCTTATGGCTAGCGCTATCTGCTGTTCTCATAGAATTATATGGTATATGTCTGACATTCCCGGCAAAGTAATGGTTTGCAGTAAGTAACTAGTTATAGAGCTATGCAATTGCGTCAATACCCTACTTAGCTTTATTACCTTTTTTTCTTCTTCTCTCTCTCTTTGAAAAATTTCTACTCTTACGGTTCCTTAATTTCGAAGAATCCTAGCTATGATAACCATCATCGAATATGAAGCCTGGAATTAACTACGATATCTCTCTATATCATTTCCCCATATCCAAACTTCTTCGCATGCATACATTGTACTTCAATCCCCGAGAAACCTTCCACGTCGTATAGTGAAATTCTAGAAGATTTCTATGGGCGGAATAGCGACAATAAATAGACTTTGAATAGACAGTTGTCCTCTGTACCTACTGGCTGAACCTCAAGGTTGAAGTTAAAAACAAATTCCGATGCCGTGGAACTTGGAGCTCAGTCCAACGTCATACGACCGGGAGAATATATGGGAATGTCACTCAGATAACAGTAAGAAATCACGCATCGACTTTGCGGGTAGCTGATTCTGGAGAGATAATTACTGAGTGAAAGGAATAGGGAATTAATTCCCTATTAATAGAGAACTACATCTGATAAGCGTCACGTGTTGCGGGGAAAGCTCCGGCTCCGACATCGCGGCGATCGACCATCTCAGTCACATCCAGCTCTCTCTCGCCAGGGATTCTCTTCAGATCTCGATCTTCTCTTCTTTTTACCCGTCCTTGATCTGCCTCGCGGATAGCAGATCCAATTGCTCGTCTCTGATTTCCCCCGCAGCCATGCTGCGGCTGCCTGCCCGGTCACTCCGCGGGCGTTATCAGACCGTGGGATCCGCTGGAGCGACACCATTCTCTGCTGCTTGTCCCCTTCGTCTGCGCTCATCATGTGCTATTTCCGCTGAAAGCAGCGTCCGCCATTTCTCTGCCACGGCCGTCTCTCACCCGACATTCTCCCATTTCCACCGTTCCGATTTCAGCGGTCAGGGGTATACAGGCACTTATGAGGCTGGGTTGCCTACAGATGGCCCTCTTGGATCCTCTCCCGCCTTCGGGGCCCCGCGGCTGACGCCCAAAGCGCTGAAGCAGTATCTGGACCAGTTTGTCGTTGGCCAGGATCGGGCAAAGAAGGTGCTCTCAGTTGCCGTATACAACCACTACCAGCGGGTGCAGGAGCTCCAGCGGCGGGAAGAAGAGGAAGCGGAACTGGAAGCTCAGCGACAACGGAGGGAGGGGATGGAAAGTCATCCAGTGGAAGGTGAGTGAAACCCATAAAGGACCCTTTGCAATGAGATCTCATACTGATGATATGAACTTGTGCAGATGAATTCCCTGGCCAACAACGGACCGTCCATGTATCGGAACGACAGGAACCGACCCCACCAAAGCTGGACGCCGCCCCAATCGTTGATACATCTCCGTTGCAATTGGAAAAGTCCAACATTCTCTTGCTGGGACCGTCGGGAGTGGGAAAGACGCTGATGGCAAAGACGCTGGCACGAGTACTCTCCGTACCTTTCAGCATGTCGGACTGCACTCCCTTTACGCAGGCGGGATACATCGGAGAAGATGCAGAGGTCTGTGTACACCGTCTTCTTGCGGCTGCCAACTATGATGTCGAAGCAGCGGAGCGAGGTATAATCTGTTTGGATGAGGTAGACAAGATCGCGACCGCCAAAGTCAGCCACGGGAAAGATGTCAGTGGTGAGGGTGTACAGCAGGCGCTCTTAAAGATCATTGAGGGCACTACAATCCAGGTCCATGCCAAACCAGAGAAGAGTGCTCCTCGTTCTGGAGGGCCAACAAGCCATCATCAGTACCCTTCGAGCAATCCACTGGGCAATTCCTATCAGGGTTCCGGTGCCGCAGCTCCCTCCCCCAAAGGGGAAGTCTACAACGTCCGAACCGACAACATCCTTTTCATCCTCTCTGGCGCGTTTGTTGGGTTGAATAAGATGGTGATGGATCGAATATCTCGCGGTTCGATCGGATTTGGACAGCCCGTGCGCGCTTCTGCCAGCTCCAGCGATGGACGAGGTACATCCGTCTCCCCGAACAGCCAGCCCATCCCGATCCTCCCGGGTTCAGAGGAGGAAGCATTGTACAAAAAGCATCTTCCATTCTTCACCTCCGCAACGCCTTCCTCGTCTGATGAAGAACCTGTTTACTTCAATCCGTTGGATCTCCTCACCCCCAATGATCTCCAGACCTACGGCTTCATTCCCGAGCTAGTTGGCCGTGTCCCCGTCACCACCGCCCTCTCTCCGCTAACGCATCCTTTGCTCCTACGGATACTCACTGAGCCTCGCAACTCGCTTCTGGCCCAGTACACCGCCCTCTTCTCGCTGTCGGGAATTGAACTCCGCTTCACGACCCCTGCTCTGCATAAAGTGGCTACCAACGCGTTGGCCATGGGAACCGGCGCGCGTGCTCTCCGTACAGAGATGGAAACCATCCTTAGCGATGCCATGTACGAAGCGCCAGGCTCTAGCGTGAAATTCGTTCTCGTCACCGAGGCTGTCGCTGAGCGCAAGGAGAAGCCAGTCTATCTAGCTCGCGGCCAGGGCGGTCGTTTCCACGCCATGATTGCAGCCGAGGAGAGCGCATGGGAAGAGAAGATGCGTCGGGAGAAACAGGAGAAGAACAAGAATGCAAAGAATTCAAATTCACAATCGGCATCCAGCTTCGAGGAGTACCGTAACCGTGCTTCGAGCGCTGCAGGCGGGCAATAATTCCAACTCCCCCGCCCTCCCCTACTAACCCTCACATGTCATGACCCTGTATATACCCCCCCCACCTCGTTTCCCCCTCTCGGAATGATCATATCTGTTTTCATGGTCCAGCTGGACCCCGTCTGTCTTTCTTGCCATGTGTCATTCGTCTTCACTTAGGGAACCGGACCGTGTGGTGCATAGGGCGTTCTTTTACCATGTCATTATCTCGCGAGACTTTTCATTCCTCCTGTCCACTTTACGACTTAGCGGGATGAAATGGAATTTTTTTTTCAATTCATACTATGCATATCTGTACGTACGGACGTACTACTATCTCAATACCCATATCAACACCAAGTATGTACATAGTATACGCCATACTGAGGCTACCTGTCGAGATCCCGCGCGCCGCGACGAAAAGGGAACCGCGCCGGCACGAAAAGGGTAGAAAGGAGGGGTAATTAACTACTAACTCTTATTATTCTTCTCCCATCCGTAGTTACTTCTGGTATTATTCACAGGGTATGATTAACCTTCGACATAACGCAACATCCACAAGGATAACAAGATGAGAATTAAACACGAATAGAGTAGAATAGATTGGAATAGCGACAGGAAGACATCTACAGGGGTAGAACCATAGACTGGAATCGAATATTCGCATGTTGTTTCATGTAACAGCTGACAGGAGCTTTGGGGGTATTCGCAATCAATAATAGGATGAATCCATGCAGACCAGAAGAATAGGGTATCACTCGCGATGTATGTATGTATGTACCTTGTGTGTGCGTAAGATCAAACATACGGGTCGGGGTATTTGTGGGCTGATTGAGTGTGATGCGCCTGAGCAGCTTTGGCGGATGCAGTGGCCACGGTGCCAGGGGTATTGCTAGGGTCCCATTTCACACTGGTCGGAACAAAGGGCGTTCGAGGCGTTCGAGGAGTTCGCGCTGAACGAGATGGATCCGACCTTCTAGGAGTATTTGAGACGAGTTCCGCCCAGATGGCATTGGCGTCGATCTTTTGACTCTTCATGAAATCGCGACCACCTTGGTGCAGTTCAAGCTGTTTATTATCAGAACTATTGGACTATGAAGATGTATATGATGTAGAAGGTACTTACGTGGTTCCATGCTTTCCATCTTTCTTGTGAGTAATGAGACGCCACGATGAAGCGGCGGAATCTATGGCTGTTGATGATGCTCCAGCCCGCGAAGAACTCGACTAGATGATCAGTATCGCGCTGATCTTGTCTTAACCCTTTGGGGATAGCATCGTGTTCGTCCTCCTGACGGTGACCATAGCTGGGTATACTGCGAAACGAGATGACCGGGTTATGGGTCCCGTCCTCTTCTCGAGCGCCTTCGAGATGCGGCGGGTTTTGAGGGTCATGGTGGTAGTGATACCGACGAGGTAGCATTTTGAGAATAAGAACATACATATCCAGCCAGCTAATTGATATAGGTTAGTTCTTTCTTTACCCTCAGATCTCCTAGCATTGAAACTCACCGTGCCTTCTTCCTCTCTTCAACTGATTTTGTTTCAAACTCGTCCGTCTTCTTAAGTAGCCAGTTCAGAATATCAGGACGAAACATAATCTTCCAGCTACCGGGAGACCTCCTCCGGACGAATTCCTCAAACCATGCTAAGATCACTACGACGCAGTCTTGGTCGTAGAGAAAAAGATCTTCCGTAAGGAGGATGACTCCGCCGTGAGGAAAGAGGCGCTGAAGATGTGCTGTTCCATCTGCGTACGGCAACGGAGCAGCCAAGGACACGCTCCAAAAATTTATTTCTTTCCGCGTCAAGTCCAGGAAGTAAGGCAGATCATAAAAACTCAGAAAGTCACCATAGAACTAAAAGTGTATTTGTCAGCATATACCGTGAAGCAACACTCTTTAAACTAGACATACCATAACGACCCCGTGAGAAACCGTTCGCGCAAATCGCTCCCAGTCTTCCGGAAGCCGGTTTGAGTATATAACGACCTTGTGCCTTTTCAGGAATTCCACGAGTACCTGGTACTCGGCTTCTGCGCTATCTGGATACCATACGTAGAAAACTTGGGCTGGGGTCTTAGATTTTGACCCGTTTACTGATGCGAGTTCCCGGAAGCTGATGCTGTATTGGCTGCTAAAGATAGCGTCGAGATCGATGGAGTTGTCTGTCATGACGGAATCCTTCATCTCGGTATCTTTATTGAACTGTGGATCCTCTGTGAGAGCGCTCCCAATGCTTTTTGGAGACCGAGTAGCACTTTGACTGAGTCCCGGCGTAAGTTCTTCCGTCTTTGCGTTTGATTCACTGGTGTCCAAAGTCAAAGCAGGACGAGGATGCTGCCTATCCTGTCTTGGGGAGCTCTCGCGACCCCTCATAGTCACAGGGCCGGAGGGTGTATCAACCGTAACAGAGGTTGGCCCTTCTGTGGGTAACACTGGTTGAGAAGCCGTGCTGGTTTTGATGGTTGGTAATCTGCGCAGTTCGCTGATAGGAGGCAGGGGCGCTCTTGCGGCAATACGCAACGAAACGCCTGGTTTGATATACCCATTTTCGTTGAGAAAGTCCCATTCCGCCGATCCAGTAGCATAGGCTAGCAAGACATTTTTGGTCCCTACAGTGTTTAGGTAACAGATACCGACAAGACTGCCGTCTCGCAATGTCTTCGCCATTTCACTGATATATCGGGTATTATATGAATAGCCTTCAACCCAGCCATTGCAGAATTTCGCATTTTTTGGTTTTGATAACTGGTCAAGGTCAGCGACTTCAATCAATGGTGTCTTTGGTTTCTCACCTTCGAGCATAAGTAGTCATACTGGTCGATAGTACACAGGTGTTCAAACCAGACCTCAACGTCCTTTGCCTTACTCGAGCTGGTGATCTTGAGCTTGGTAAGCTCATTGATGCCGCATATGACCACTGAACCAACTCTGGTCTTCTCCGGGCCATAGAACAACCGCACCTCTACTTCGTGGGAACCTGGTTTGGAATCACTTCTGTGAGCAGGGCCCGCAAGCGTAGACCGCCTAGGGCCTCGAGGTGGGGGACCTCCTAGGGTTGATGAAGCAGGACGAGACGGCTCTGAAGGTGCATCTAGGCGCCTCTTAAGGCCTGCATTGATCGAATCATCGCGGGAAGAAAAGGTAGGATTTCTTTGCAGAGGCGGTCGGCTAGAATCCGGGCTGGTCACAGAATACTGACCCAGAAGTGATGTGGTGCCCGTGGAAAATGACCGTGAAGGTGCCATGGGCCTCTCTGGAAACAAATCTTCCTGAGGTATGCTCTCTGCCTTGGCCGAAGTGGCCTGAGGAGTATCTTGTCTTACAAAGAGCTCGTTGGATTCTGCACGTCTGATAGGGCGTATAATATCCGTATTTAGCACACTTGGACTTGCCGCCCAATCTGATGGCCGTCGTAGGTCCAATTGTGTGATATCAGGGGCAGGCTCAAAACGTAGTGCTTTCTCGTATTTCCACCTGGTAGAGATATTTCTGAAGAGTGTAGGTTTCTCGTTATTATCATTCCCTTCGGCTTTCAGCCGCTGTTTGCGAGCATACAGCGAGCCACCCAGGCTTCTTTGGTCACGAGCAGGGCCTCTAGGCAGAAGGAGGGGTGCACTTGTGTGTGTAGAGGTTTTGCTTCTAGACGGTGTTACCGTGGAACCAGGGTTGCAATGACGGTTAACCGGTTGTGCTGGAACAGATTGGGGTGCATGTTTACCGCCGTGCTGCACACTGGAAGACTCATCATCCTTGGAGTTTGTGGAGTTAGATTGTGCCATTGGTCCCTGCTCATGTGTAAGACTGGCCGAATCTGTAACTCTCGACTCGAGCTGTCTGGAGGTCTGCAGAGAGCTATCCGAAGATGATCGTCTATTTTCATGTAGTCTTGATCGAAGGGCACTTAGTGGTTCATCGCTCGAAGTGCTGCTGTCGCTCTCATCTTCTTTTCTTGCTTCCGTCTCGGACACCGGTAGCCCGAGCCTGGCCCGTTTGGCTCTTCGTTTGCGTTTCCTTTCGTCCCTGGCATCTTCCAGCGCTTCTAGTCGATTCTCCCACGTTTCAAGATCGAACTCCTCTTCATCCCCACGGTCTATGGCTTTCTTCTTAGCCCCCCAGTCTTTCAGAGTCTGGGGGTCGGCGAAAGAGTCTTCCGGTTCCCAGGTTGATCTCTCAACAGGGTAGCCTTCCCATTTGACTAGATACTTGACACCATCCGGGAACATCAGTTCCGTAAGGATGCATTCAACTTCATATTCTGACTTTGGTTCGCTCAGTACTGTTGACGTGACAGAGATGCTGTCGTCGTCCTCGATGCTGTCGGGCATCTTTACCAAACAAGAGCTAGAGGACTTGATGAGCTGGATGGAACGAATATTTTAGGAAACATGACCCATGTATGGGAAATAGAACCAAGAATAATCAGAAAGCAAGTCAAAGAAGACACGCCCCTCTAATAGGGCATGTTTGAAAAGAAATTCACTTGGGAGCTAGTCTTGGTCCCGACTTATGCTCAAGGTCAGGAGATTAGGGACCAGCAAAAATGCGCCACAGCATCAGCTTGAGCATTATCGTTGATGGAAGGTGTGAATTGAGACGAGATAGAAACTCTGAAATTCACCATCAAAGGAGCGTTCTGTGAAAACCTATAGAATGAATATAAACTCGTCGCTTTAGTGCGGTGAATCAGTCTATCAGAGATTCAGGGCATCGCAGCTTACCTCAGCAAGTCTGCTGTTGTGGTCACGTGATAAAGCGCTAGCCCAGATCAGGCGGTCCTCCAACAAGCCGCGGACACGGCAGCCAGAGCGCAGGAGACACTGACGATCCAACTACTGAGAGGCATCTGGATTATCGTATCCTCTTATTACTTGAACAGTCCAAACTTAGTGTGAGCCTTCCTCGAATCTTGTTCCCTTCCTCGCAAAGGAGCCGGTGGGCGGTTCAAGTAGCATCGCTTACCGTATTGCAGATCACCTCCTAGCTGCACTACCCCAAGTCTCGCCCACCGCCCGTTTTGACGGATTGTGACAACCCTCCGCCACGTCGAAACCCCTCGCTATATCACCCGCACAATTGCGCTTAACACGCGACAGCAGTTGCAGTCATGGCTAATGACGAGTATGATGTAAGTGTATCCTCCTGGATTCCTCCTCGGTGGTGGCGGTCGTGATCTCCGTTGCTGACGTTGCCTAGTTTCTCTTCAAAGGTAACAATGTTTCCCACCTCGATACGATCCCCCTTTCTGGCTCTGAACGACAAAATGCTGTTAGAATGTGACTAAGACGTGACCCTGTTCCATAGTTGTGCTTATCGGAGACTCCGGTGTCGGAAAGTCCAACCTGCTGAGTCGATTCACCCGTAACGAGTTCAACCTGGACTCCAAGTCAACCATCGGAGTCGAGTTCGCGACTCGATCCATCCAAGTCGACTCCAAGACTATCAAGGCACAGATTTGGGATACAGCTGGTCAGGAGCGGTACCGCGCCATTACCTCTGCCTACTACCGCGGTGCTGTCGGCGCCCTGCTTGTTTACGATATCAGCAAGCATCAGACCTATGACAACGTCACCCGGTGGTTGAAGGAGCTGCGGGACCATGCCGACTCCAACATCGTCATCATGCTCGTTGGAAACAAGAGTGATCTGAGGCATCTGCGGGCGGTGCCTACGGAGGAAGCGAAGCAGTTTGCCAGTACGTCGCTGTATCTGGACTTGGTTACGACGATGTTCCCATGCTGACCAAAGCAGGCGACAACAATCTCTCTTTCATCGAGACCTCCGCTCTCGACGCGAGCAACGTTGAGCTTGCCTTCCAGAACATCCTTACAGGTTTGTGTCCCCTGCGCTGCCACTGAAGTCCCCGCCGCCGCTGACAGATATCCAGAAATCTACCGCATTGTCTCGAGCAAGGCCCTCGACAACGGCGAATCCGGACAGAATCCCCTTGGCGAGCGCCGCCAGGTCGTGGAGATCAGCAAGTCGCAGGACCCGGAGACGAAGCAAGGTTGCTGTTAGACGATGGCGCATATCGGGGCGTCAGCGGCGATGTCATTTCTTTTGCGATGTGATCATGCAATGGTCTCCGTCTGTACTGGTCTATTACATGTTCCCCCTGGACGATGATGATTACGAGGGGACGATTACGGGAAGCGGCAATGCAGGACAAGGGCGGACGAGGCACATTCTGCCTTGACGGAATGTATGATTCATGGGGATACGTTCTGTCGAGGTGCTGCTTTATCTTCTGCCCTTGTATTTCATTGCCTTCTCTTTCATTCTATCCGTCACGGCCGGATTCGATTCACACATTCCCCTTTTCCCCAGTTTTCCCTTATTTTCCCTCCTACGCCTTTTCTAACCACGGTCACCTCCCTGGTTCGTTAAAGCTTTGGTTGTTCTCTTAATGGGCGTATTCGATTAGTTTTGTCCTAGCTGTCTTAGTGTTCTTTTGGGGTGCGTCGCCGGGAGTCCATCGTCTCCATGAGAACATAAAAATCAAATGTGGCATTCTGTCCTTACTCTACGTCCTCTTGACCGACCTTGAGTCGAGTCAGCTGTCCATACCTCCTGGCTCCTTGGAAAGGACACAGTGTACTATGTAGAGATCGCAAAGTCCAGACTGCTCAGACCCCTCTGTATGGCCCCTTTTGATGACAGCCGGATCCACCTGGCGGAGCATGTAATTTGAACGATATCGGCCATGGCGGGTCCGCGTGGAGACTCGATATCCTTTAGTTCTGGCGCGGTTGATGGAGATAGATAGAAGAGATTTTTAAAGTCTTCCAGTGACATGCTGGCGGATAAGAATAATACTACATAATAATCAGACGACTACCATACCTTCCCGACAGTTATTATATAGTGTAGTGTTTCCCTGTAGATATTGACTACATTTATCTGGAATCTGTATTAACCTTTGCGATACCTTGAGCACGCTCACAGCAGATACTTATTTGGCCGAATATTCCTATTTTCACCCCCGAGAGATACAAATCTGATGTCGATCACTCACAAAGAACGGGACTGGAATCGCAATCGCGCGGGATGGATCCAATGCACTTGGTCTGAGTTGTTGACTGATAAATTAATAAATTATCCCACTAAGCGCGCCCCACGATAAACCCCTTTGAAAAGTCTTTAGCGACTCACTTCATTATGCTATTTCCCTTGCACCACGTAATTTGATTGGCCGTTTTAATATTTACCGGATTACTCTAAAATTCTAGTAGACATAGGTGTCTGGGGCATTCATTCAATGCTTGAGTAACATCAGACTAGTTTTGTGGAGTATGAGACGATGGATTCGTCTACTCCGTATCTAGTGGATTACCCCGTGGAAAATGGCTACTTTTTTTTCTTGTCAGCGATATCGATATCTTTGCCTTCGGAGTTTATATTCATATTCTGGTTAACGAGAACAAAAACACCGCTTATGCTTCTAAACCAGCCATCCACCGCAGAGCTCAAATTCCGCCATGCCTAATTAACTAACAAAGTCCTTAATCGGAACCTTCCGGATATTTCAGATATGCGGTGTCGATGAGCTATCCGCCCAAGGGAGCTGTGAAACGGCCAAAGAGAGTCCGGTAGCCATGGCAAGCAAGCACAGACGACGAGCTATAAAGAACGGGAGTGGCCATAGCTCCAGGAGAAAGGGGATGCTCTTCTTCTTTTTTCTTATCCTCTGTCGGAAATGGAAGAAAGTGGTTCCGGTTCATGATGCTATTGTGGATTTGTAGTTAGTCCATTTTGGATAGTACGGAATTTCTCCAGTCTAGGTGATGCAGATAAGTTGGTACAAGTACATACTTTGAACACCAGACTTCATATCAAACCATACTTATCTATATAGTCTGAGACAGAATGCACCTCTGCGTCATCCGATCACATTATACATAGGTCTGAATCCGGAATATCGCTGGAATTCAACCCCTTCCAGAAAGATGGTAATTGAATCAACGAATTTCCTCGTCTTTATTCTTATCTTTCATTCCACGTGAATTGCGCCCCCGGAAATCCTACAGTAAATACCTAATTGGGAATCCTACGGCAAGAAAAGAAAACAAGACCATCCTATCACCACTCCATCAACCCAAGTCACAAGCATAAGCACATACACGCACATACACCTGAAACTCGTCATTGTGAAGCGAGAGAGACGTACGGTACTTTTGCCAATGCATGGCGCTCTTAGCCGGGGTTGTTCGCTTTGATGTCAAGGAACCCCTAAGCATGGTCACCAACCCCGCTAAACCAGCGCTGATGCATCATCACACATCTTGCTGCGTTGGTGATCCCATCGTGGCCGCAGATGGAAATTCCGCTTGTGTGTTGACCAATTATACATGAGATGGCTGGATAGTTCCCGGGGATGGAACGACTAGGATGCTCGAGGAGAAAGGATTATCTACGGGGATGTCATTATCTGACAGCTTCGAAGGCCCGGGCTCAAATTTGGGTCCTTCTGGGGTGTACCATGCCCGTGCTACGCGCTTCCAAGATAGTCGCAAGTGGCCATGTGATAAATTTTTGGATATCTGTATTCTATACTTAAGCGAGCTTGGTGATATGTGAGTAGCTAAGTGAAGAGGATGACTAGGCACATGGTTCCCTATACTCCCAAGTCTATTACAGCGCAAGGAATAATGAACTTCTACATATGCACGATTTGCCATTTTCGTATTATCTTGCTTCCGCAGTACGCACACATAGCATTGGGAAGGAGATTGGTATGGCTCGCCCAGACTTTGTAATTCCTAGTCGATTTGCAGGATGGGCCTTT
>MSJH02000837.1:209660-271459 GCA_001931875.2 Byssochlamys sp. IMV 00236 | reverse complement strand
TGTGCTGCTGAGCGATCCGAGCACTCTTGCGCTTGGATGGAGTCGGAGGGAAGTCCTGTGGCGAAGTCTCGTTCCCGTCGTGAGTGTCAGATTGCCGGTGCTGGTCCTCTGTAGTAGTTGTTGATTTGGCCAGTGTCCGGAGGGCAGGATCAGGAGGAGGGCTTCTTCTGAGAAAGACGCTCTCAAGTTTTCCGATCCATCTCTCACGGAAGTTGGCCCGGTCGCGCCAGCCTATTTTTAAGATGGCACTGATTACCAGCTTTCTCAAATCCTTCAGGTCAGGAGCGGATTCAATAAGGGAAGTGAAGAAAGCTTCTGCTATGAAATCATCCCACTTGCGGAGATGGATCAGTTCGATCTCCTGCAGAGTTGGCGGCCAAGTGGGAATCTCCGAAGGGCCAAGGAGCTGCTTGAAATGGGGCTCGTTGTCGTGGTAGCTCGACCAGTCATGAATGGAGAGATCCATCTTGAATCTCACCAGCTGTTTGCAGTACTGGGCTAGGTTGACGGCAAAGGACATGTTGAGATGGCGATTGTGGCTCAGTGTTAATTCACGAAGATTGTGGCCATGGGTCGCAAGGAACGGGATGAAATTCGATGTTGCCACATCGTCGCAGTTATCAATGGTCAAGGATGTCAGTGTCGACGGTAGATTGGACAGAAGGATCTCATTGACGATAGAACATTCAACGAACTCAAGGCGCCGCAGTTCAGGAAGTTCTTTCAAGGCTGTAGCCAGGACCATTTCCCTCGAGTTTGACGGATCCTCGTCCTCAGAGTAACTGAGATGCAACATCCTGACTTCGCGCAGGCTATGAAAAGCGGGTTCTCGATGGTTTCCCAATATGAGCGGCACCAGGCGGTCGGACTCCATGAAGCGTGCGTTCCAGTCCCAGCTCCGAAGATGTATCCCGGACTGGTTCAGGGTCACAAAGAGATTGCCTGGATATGTCCATTTTGACGCCGGGATCTGCCAGGGTGGAAGTCCGACCAGACAGTCATCCTTGTGGTACAGCTGCAGTTTTCTCAGCTGAGGCGTCCTTTGGATGAGACTCGTCAGATCAAAATAGCCCAAAGCCGGACCACTCTTGTAAACAAGAAGACTTTCCGCATCTACATGCAACTCCTTGACCTTGGAAACGTAGTTCGTGGACAGCGATTCCTGAGGCTCCCACAACAGGCTCAATAAACCGTGGCTCTTCGCAGCGGGAAGAAGAGCAGGCGAATAATATAGCGCAGCTAGTGCAGGCTCATGGAAAGCACGACATAGACGAGCAACCGCAGCCAGCCATGATACGGAGCTGTTTCGAGTTGCAGTCTGCTTATCCACCAGTGGATAGGACGCGTAGTAGAAGATGTCAAAGAGGATGTGGTAGGGCAAGGTCTGCCAAGGAGGTATCGTGCCAGATCCGACAAAGGGAAACTCTTCTATCTCCGTCTTCTTGCGCTTCTTCAGAGGGTCTCCTATCCGTTTTCTTTTCCTGCTCGACGATGTCTTCGATGACCTGGTGTTGGAACTGCGGGTCCTAGGCGCACTGCGTCGAGGACGGGAGGGTGCAGGGCCATTTGTGGTCGCTTCGACAGTGACTATTTCTTCAGATTCCCCGTCTTCATCGTGGCTTTGTTCCGTGCTTGATTCCCGGTACGTGCGTGGCACCCGGTCTGGACGTCGCGGGCGCAGTGAGAGAGACGAGTTGCCCGGGAACTCTTGGTCCTCATATGACGATGATGAGCTGTCGTTGTCATCCGAATTCGAACTGCTCTCCTGATAAGTCTGCACGCGCATGCGACTCGACCTAAGGGGGCGCGATGATCTCGAGGAGCGGCGTGCTGGTGGAGAGTGCAGAGAAGGTGCCATAGCGGGCGCCCTGTGATCAGAAAGTCGAGGGTAGAGGGGCTGACAGCGACATGGTACCGCTGGGTCTCGGCAGTCACGGACTCAAACAGAAGGTGTCCAGAAGGTAGCCTTGTAAATCACTTGTAAGAAGAAGGCCAGTTGAAGGAGGATATAATCGAGTACGAAAGAGAATCGGGGACTGCGTCACTCACTTGTTCGATGTGGTGTGGTGAGGTTGGTTATCGATAAGCAAGATGATTATGTAAGATGAATAATACAACGGTAATTTATACACGGTAATAGGCCTTCTTGGCGAAGATTACGCCAAGAAGTTCAACTATTTCCAAAACAGTAAGCCTGATCTTCTGCATAGCAAAACGCAAATAATTCAAACTTACCTCATCCTCTTCGTCCTCCTCATCCACCACCACCCGTGGCTTTTTGGCCTTGGGGGCCGCCGAGGTCGCGGATGCAGGCCGCTTACCTTTATTATTGCCGTTGCCTTCCCCACGGTCGTATGTGATCTGGGCGCCGTCCTTGACAAGATGTTTAAAACAATAATTGCCAACATCCCTATTTTCGGTTGCAATTTTTTTGTCTTCGCATCTGGTATTCGTCCCCCGCCGATCATCACACTGTATCTGATCCCCTTCTTTTCTACACCCGCAGGTGTAGACGAGCTGTATTCGTTTGCACCTATATAGATATAACACTTCCATTAGCAGGTGTTGTAATCCATATTTATCAGATCCTGTAATACGTACATCTTGTTTTGACTTTCCTGTGGCGAGAACCATCGATATTTAATTAGCTCCGCGGCGGACATTAAACAACCGTATCAGGGCCACTGAACTTACCTGGTGCTGTACGTGTGAATACTGAACTACAAGGAGAGACGTTGACAGTACCTAAGTACGCCCTTTAATGGAATGGAAGCATTGAACGTGCCTTCCATAGTTCGTACAACGCGGTTCCATACTGTTTCCTGAGACAGAATCGGCCTATCTCTGGGAGGCACTACCCTAATACGAGCTTGCCGAAGTTCATCGAGACCGTCAATGAAGCTTACGCAGAATTGTGATTAACCAAGGAGGAATCCATTTTCAGACGTCTACTTTTGGTAAAAAAGGAGATGCAGGACCTGATGGCCAATCTACTAAGGAACTAGATTACATAAAATTCCCAAAGAATACGCTAATAATGTCATTCACTCTTCAGATATCTCCTCTATTGAGTGGATTACTGAACTACGTCTCCCTATATATCATCCGCCGATAAATGCTGGGGGTCGGATTAGGTTTTTGGATTGTTGCCTAGGAACAGTGCTCATTATAATGACGTACATGAGTTGTATCAAGAAGTAACTGTGAAGTATATAGCTTCAGCATCGTAATTCTTATAACAGCTTCAATATTGTTCATGAATTGCAGAAACAATGGCCTCAGGGCTTGCGTATTGCATCGACGAAGAGGATGCATGGATGCTGAATCTGTCTGCCTGGTCAGAAATGATAGATACACGAAACAGGAGCTATGGCACGGACATTGTACATGGAGTTGTTTTGTCTCCTAACAGGCGACGAAAAGCATCACTTGGAAATCTGAAGGCCTTCCCAAGAGAGATCCTCGATGAAGTTTTGATGTTTCTCGACCTGGATGCACTTCGTGCCGTACGTCAACTCAACAGGACATACTTTTCGGTAGCGACCAATCTTCCTGCATATAAGATTCTTCGAGAACATGCTTCTGAAGTGCTCCAGATCATGCACATGACATGGACAGCGCGCTTCTTCAACATTTATCGCATATTCGATGAATTTTGCCAGCCATACTGCCGCACATGTGGCGATTTCGGACCTTGTGTTTTTCTCATGGACTTTACCCGATGTTGCGTTTACTGTCTAAAGTTCAGAGAGAGTTACACACTGGTATCTCTTTTCGATGCGTCCGTACAATATTGTCTGTCTGTGAGCGATACAAAAGAGCTTGTCACTATATATACTATTCCGGGAAGGTATGGCAATGCGAGAGACGTCAGGCAGCGACGGCGTCTTGTTAGGCTACAGGATATCCTGACTTTAGCCACAAAGATCCACGGAAGTATTGAAGAGAGCCTTGAAGCTGCTTCAACATATCGCGATGACTTGTCGAGATGGCACTTTGATGCTGTGGCTGATTGGCAAAAACAAAATGCCGGCGAAACCTCAACTGCAATTGATGAGCTCGAGAATTGCAGACAGCATAGCAGAAGACCTCGTTTCCCGAGAGAATTAAAAGTGCCTTCTTTGGAGAGTGGGAATAGCGACTACCCTGCCTTTATGGCTTCAGCGCATTTCCCAGTTTGGGATCCCAGCAAGAGAGTGATCCAGAAGGGTCTCTATTGCTCGGCATGTTCATTTGTCCCCGGCTCATTCTATTCTTCTAGCAAGCAAAAGCACAGGGCCATACTTCGTGCATATACAATCGAGCAGCTACCCCAGCATTTCCTCGAATGCGAAGCAGCTAAGGTATGGGACAGGCGCCGATGCTACAGGTGCTGGTCCCCTGCACCCCCACCAATAAAGGGTGATCCATTTCTCGTGCAGCCTGACGGCACGTTTAAGAAAGATGCCCCTATATAACGCCAACATTATTATATATGTCAAACTAAACTAATGGAACAATTCCGGTTTTCTCCCATATGGGAATAATCTCTATCTCATCTGTGTGTCATCAGTAGTGGATCATTGAAACCGTAAGCGGGAGCAAGAAACGGACACTCGTCGTATATGTCCTTGCTTGACTCCAGTACTAAGGGGAGTTGAACCCATGTTTGTCTCCTGTAGCATCCAAACAATTTAGATCCTATTGATCTAGTAGGTTCTATCCTATGGATCGAAATCGAATATCAAGAAACCTGCGGCAAACGGATGATATGACAGGATCACCTGGACGTACCCCGACAAATTTGAACGTGGGCGGGTAACTAATACGGGACATATTATTCATACTTACTCCTGCATTGAGATACGTGCCTATCCTTCAATATTTTCATTTCGAAGTAGAATGCACAGTTCTAAGCTATTGCTATTGGCAGATGGAAGCAGTTTTCAAAAGAAATTCAATTACCGTAACATCACATGAATCGCGTCATACGCGAACTGGGAAGGCACGTCATTGATACTACTCTCTTTTACTCTTGACTACGTATACAATGCCAAGTTCAACAACTCCAATAAAAGTCCAATAATGGTATACACGATGTACGTATCCTGATATCCCGAGTATGTAAGATGGGCTTTTACTAATGGAAATGCTCCGTTTAGGTGCAAACAGATCATCCTTGTGTATACGTGCGGCTGCAGAAAAAATACCGAACAGATCCAATGTGAGGGTCGGAAGGGCACCAATACAAGATGCAAGAATAAAGATATCGTGAATGAGAATAGAAGCATCGGAAATTATAGCTTCAAGCATCTAGTGAAGGCATCTGCCACATCAGCATATTCATCCCTGAACGGGCCATGGAAGCCGCATGACGGGACCAACGAGGAATAAAGCAGCATGGATCCGTCAGCTAGGTGATTCAAATATGACCGTGCTTTCGTGCCTTCAGGATTCGACAAAGTCATTGGGATGACAGGTTCATAGATATGGGAGAGTCAACGGGGTGGTATCATGTTATAATCACTTTCAACCATCTTAATGAGGAGAATCGGTGCCTACTCCACACGACTCTTCACCTTTGCCAGTGTAGTAACTTCATGCACTACCACGTGGCTCATTTGTCACTACAGCGCACTGGTGAATTGAAAGATTAATTGGCTCGTAGCAGCGTTCACAGCGCTCTTCATTTTGCCTGCATAGCGGGATAACTACTCGGTAGTAATAGTTTGTTGATCTATGTAGTTAGAGCTCGGGCAGAAACTCAAAATGGCTCTTTTCTCGAAAGTCATAATGATAGTTATTTTCGTGGCTGGCTGGGTTGTGGAGACAAGCCCTGTGGGTCTTGTACACAGTCTGAAAACCCACAGTAATTAACTGTCCCTAAATTCCAGAATATAGATACTGTAGCTGCCTTCTGCTTATCGGGTTTATACAAGACCGTTCTGTGTGCAGCACTGCTAGTTCAAGCTGGATGGGTGTAATAGCAGCCCATTGGGAGTCCAGGCGGCTGTTCCTTGTTTCTGCTCACATTCACAAGCCAGTATATATTTCCTAGAAGGAAATGGGAGGAATATGGTCTGGCTACCAAGAGGACTCATCCAATCGTGGAGCGATGACCTCCGATGTTAACCAGGAGTCGAAAAGGGGTACCTTTATTATTTGTCCGAATCTCCATATAGCGATGTTGTTACTGACCATTGTTCAGTATGGGCCAGTTTGATCACTCATGAGGAATACCTGCCTGGTCTTTTGACGCTGGATTACTCCCTTCAGCTCGCGGGGAGTAAATATCCACTGCTCGCGTTGTATACAGATACGGTCCCGGAAACAGTATTAGCCGCATTAGATGCGCGCAAGATCGCACGGCGAAAGGTGCCGCTTCTAAAGCCTTCAGGAAGCAAAGAGTTCAAGAACGATGCTCGTTTCATGGATACCTGGACGAAACTCTCTGCATTTTCATTGGTTGACTTTGATCGGGTTGTTTTGTTGGACAGTGACATGCTAGTCCGTCGCAATCTGGATGAGCTTATGATTTTGGATCTGGATCCCCCTTCACTCGGCGGAGATGGTCAACGCGTCTTTGCTGCCAGCCATGCATGCTGCTGTAACCCACTCAAGAAAGAGCATTATCCTCCGGACTGGTATGGATCCTAGTCACTATGACAATCCGATAAGCTAATTGATCGTCAGGATACCGAGTAATTGCGCATTTACCATGCAACATCAAACACCAGAAAAGGCACAGATAGAAGGGCCCCCCATTTCCTCTGGTCTCGGGATGCTAAATGGCGGCCTGTTGGTGATCAATCCATCGATGGGAACATATAGCAAGATAACGAAGGCGATCGACATCCCGGAATTGACATGTAAGTATGGCTTCCCTGACCAAGATCTATTAGCCGATATCTTCACGGGGAGATGGGTGGCACTGCCGTACACGTATAATGCACTTAAGACCCTGCGATGGAAGAACGTGCATGATACTATTTGGCGGGATGATGAAGTCAAGGTCGTGCATTACATCTTTGCAGACAAGCCATGGAAAAATCAACCCGCAAGTCTAAGAGGAAGTGAAAGTACCGGTATGAGACAGGCATGGGAAGAATCCAATGCGATTTTGTATAGTTGGTGGTGGGACGTGAATAAGAAGAGGCAACGGGCCGAACAGGATAGAGGCATTCTTGATAATTTCTAAAAACACAATGGAAGATATGATAAAAGAAGGTCACTGTAACAGACATATAGAACAGTATATAGTTAAGTTACCTAGGTATCGAAACGCTTTTACAAACCTTAGCCGATGGTGTGTGTTTGTCAGAGCTTAGAGTTGCAATGGCTATCCAAGATCAGGCTGGATGATATACACTATTGAAAATATTAGCCTTTTTTGTTATCGCACCAAGGAGCAGCAGATATTGTTACATGACATTTTGGCCTTATAAACTGTCCGGTTTCAATAATATCAATAATAATACTCTGCGTGGGCGCCTGATGATTTGCCAGCCCGCGGACCGAGCCCTGTTGACCCAAGAAGGCATCGCTCATGTCCTAAAATAGCAACACGAGCAGCTGCCCCTCTTGCATCTCAGGAGCTGCCAACAGCTTCAGCTGCGCTTAGTCTTTGGCTATGCGATGGAGTTGGAGAACTCCTTGTGCCTTCATCATTCGAATACCGAATCCAAACGATGAGAAATGCTTTTCTGTTATTTTGCTCCACATACCTATATCAACCAAATTCACTTTGCGCTCACCCGTTAGCTTCAGTCCTGTCTACATGTCGCAAAGTTACTGCTATTCCCAGTGACCCACTCATATTCTGCTCTATATTGTGGATTTATTTTGTCTGCTGTTATAGCGATTTGATGTGGACGATAATGAACTGCTTGTGATGCACGCTGAAACGGTTTCCGGATAGCCATTGCTGTTGTGCATGTCCCGGCGCCCACCATCATTAACTACCATCATTAACATACCAAGACTCGCCGGGCATGGAAAGTCAGTATTCTGATTCTGCTCATAATACAGCAGAACATGGAGGGCCATCGCGAAGCCAGGCGCCATTCGACCAATACGCCAGGTATTCCTTGAGTTTCGATTCATCTGTACGGAGTGTCTCACCGTCTGGCGCTTGCAGCAGATCGAGAGTTTCTATTTCTCCATCTATACAACCTAGAAATATCCCACCACACTTTCAATCATCCCCAAGAACAAAATTGTTACAGGCTGTCACCTCCATTCGAGAATCAGGTCCTTCCATGTCTCCACCTCTATTCGACGGCACATCTCGTCCCAACCACGCAAATGAGTCATTGCGATCCGACAGTTCTCGACTTCTGCCATCTCCCGAATTCAGTGATCAAACCATGGACGATGCATATATTGCATTTATTCTGTATTGCAATCCCAGTGTCCCGTCATCGGTGGACACATCTGAACTGCGTCGGGTCTTTCGATCACCACCACGGAGTGACGGAAAGAGTTTCAGCGTCTTTACGTTATGGGAACTCATTGTGAAGCTGGATAAGAAAGAGCTGAAGACGTGGATTCAGTTGGCCACTGAGTTGGGAGTGGAGCCACCTTCCGCGGAAAAGAAGCAGAGTACTCAAAAGGTACAGCAGTATGCGGTCCGGCTAAAGGTACGTCCATCCAAGTAAATTGTCAGCGAGTTATGATTAATTTCGAATAGCGATGGATGCGAGCAATGCACATTGATGCGTTTTTTGAATACTGTCTTGGTCACCCCCACAGCTATTACACTCAGATTCCTTCCGACAGAATGCCCAGTGAAAGTCGAGATGGCGTTCCCTTAGAGGAAGATCTGGCCTTGACGTCTCTTCTGCCTGAGTGGAAACCTAAACGCGGTAGAAGGAAGGCAGAAGATAGTGAGGGCTCAAGCACGCCTAAAAGACCGATGTTGGACACTTCCATGGCTGGATTGCATAGCGTTGACATTTCCAGTCATGCTGCAAATTTCCCGCATAGTGCTATCCCATTCAGCGCTTTCCCAGGGGACATCGATGCGACAGATCCATGGGTAGTGGCATCACCATTTCCTCATCATCGTTCGAATACCGGCCTGGCAATAGACCAGAGCCAAGACTTCCGGTGGAGGCCATTTGAACGGCATACGTCTCCTGCCGCCTATCCACATTCGGCTATACTTCCAGCTAACCGCCATGCATCGGAGGAGTTCATGGCGGTGGAACCTCGATCAGCCGTGATACCTGCATCGGCAGAGAGGAACCACACGCGAAGGCGACATGGACCTGCAATTTCCTCGGCATGGTCAACTCATGGGAATTCTCCAAGGAAAACTCGTGGCAGGCCACCAAATAAAGCGACCACATCATCTGGACAGTTCTCTTCCTTCCAAGTCGACACTCGGCCGATTGTTTCCTCCTTTGCTGAGACTCCAGTCGCTCGTTCGTCACCGGCTCTAGCCCCGCAGAATGGGAATGACACAGGCAGACGGTCCTCCAGCCCGCCCCAGAGACAACCCCTTCCCCAGCAGCCGATTTCAAAGGCAACAAAGCTCCAGTTACAAGTTCCCCAGCTCCCAAGCGGCCCTGTTCGACTTGCAACGCCTCCCACCCTCTTGATAAATGGGCTGGACAGTGTATCGGGTAGTCCCGCCGCCGACAAATATAGCACTAATGGCTCCGTTGCAAGCACACCACGTTATGGGACAGTTCGAAGTAAATCAGACGCTGAAACGGATGGCGAGCAGCCATCACGGAGAGTATACATAGACAGCTTGGTCAAGCTCTTCAGCCGTCGCCTGCTTCACGGCAAACTTGTTGGTCGCTCCGCTCCCCTAACTAGCGAAGAGGCCACCGATATGGCCGAATCTGTGGTTAAGAAATTAAGTTCTTCTTTTTTTGGAATTAACCCAGACTCCATGTCACTGTTGTGTGCTGTGCACCTTGGAATTGGAGGCCAATGTATGAACTATGGCTCATGTGGGCCGTTGACAGTGAAGATGCAGCCGAACACATCAACTACTGAGCCGCAAAGCAGCACTATGAATGTTCTCAGGAACTGGCACTATATCATATCGTACGAGTACTGTCCTGCCCCGGGAATTGTGATGAATACAATTTATGACAGTACCGGTGCCACGACCACAATAAAAGATACGGTGTTCCCCGACGATCTGAATGATACTACGACCATTGATGACCTCTCTCATGATGACATTGACGATGACGAAATCACAAGCTCCACGTCCGAGTCGACTTGGAAGCAGCGTTATTTGAAGCTGAAGAAACAAATGAGAAAGAAAGACCAAGCTCTCGGGCAATATAAACGAAATATTCTGCAAGCGGTCATGGGCGATATGTGACATTCAGGCGGGATCAGAAACACCATGGCAGATACGTTGGTATGATTATGGCGTTATAAGGAGGGAGGATCTTCGAGTTAGGTCTTTGCGGGTGGTACGACAGGGAGGAATCTTGTGTATGATGTACTATTTCTTTTCCTCACAGGGAATCATATTCACTTACTAGTGTGCTATGGAACTCACTTATCGTAAGCGTATTTCCCGAATCACATCGCATATTCCCTTTTAGCCTTTAGTCGTACAGAATCATGGCGGAGCGATCGCATTTTTACACCATCAAACATAGCCAGAGGGGACTACCAAGAGACTCGCTGGGAATGTCTAGCGGCAAATGCCACTCGCAAATGCCCAAAATAGACTTGACTAAAGAAGTTGAGATGCTAAGAAAGATTGTGCATTGGGTTAGAGTCCTTATCGACTACCGCCAACCAGGAAAGCATCCTCGGGCAAAATTGCTAAACAATACAATATGCTCCAAGTCACAAACGACAGAGCCAAAGCCAGTTTAGGCTCTCTCAAACCCAATGATTGTAAGTTGCAACAATTTGTCTTTACAGGCATCCAACGATATCGTGGTCGATCCCCACAACAAAACTCGCAAGTCATGCCAAACAAACACATTGTTAGCAGAACAGCCACACGGCTACGCGAAGAGCTCCTCCTCCTGAGAATCATCCTCGCCAGTGTTGCAGAACTGATCAAACAAGTCCTTGTCAATGTCCTCGTCCGCCATCGCTCCCTGGCTGAGATACGCAGTGTGAGAAGGGGTATCTTTGCTTTCATTGTCAGATGGTTCCTCCTTCGCAACAACAAGCTTCTCCGCATTCTCGATCGCAGCTTTCTTGATCTTCGCCTTCTTGGACTCAGGACTGCCTCCGTTCGACTTGCGCTTAGTGGCTTTTCCCGCAGTGGCACCCTTGGTCGGGGTATTGGTTTTGGAGTCGGGAGAAGCCGAAGGAGGACACGGTCCACCGTTAGGATTGATGCCGTTCGCTTTCATCATGCGCTCGTAGCGTTTGGCGCTTGTCATGCAAGTTAGTATGAACTCCATTCAACTCTAGATAGCGGATTATGGGACGGAAGCAACTCACGCCGCGCCCTTGGAGACGATTTTGCATTCTTTCGCGACTTCAGTGAAGTCAACCTGTTATGTGTCAGCATTGTTATATGCATGAGGAATGAAATACAGCTGCAGAACTGATGTAAGATGAAAACTAGAACCGACCTTTCCATTGTTCGAGTACCTGATACAACTGAGCAGGAACTGGAGCTGCTCATCGCTGTTGGTACGAGACATGTTGATGTTTTTTTTTTTGTTGCGTTTTCTTGCTATAGATAGAACTAGCACAAAATGTGGATCTCAGTAAGTATACCAGACTGAAGTATGAAGATAGAACTGATTACCTTGGTATTTTGATCAAGCTGTGTCAGAGACTGCACTGGAATGTCCAGAGTGTAAAAGTGACCGACAGAAGAAGACAGATGATGAGGAAGAGTTCAGATATATTGTGCGTCAGGTGGCATTAATTATTTGCCGTAATGCGGTTGTGTTGTCTTTAGCTCACTCTCGCTTTGACCTGGGGGACAGTGAATACAGAGATGGCAGACAAAGGATAGCGGTGAATGAACGAGACCAATCGGATAGCAAATTGACATTCCAAGAGAAATGAGACTTGGGTTCAAGACGACATCCTGAGTCTTTTAGGATCTTCGCAGTCTCAACCTGCTAGATGCTGTTAAAGTTGCCATGTTGATATATACTTTTGTACAGAGGAAGATGAGTATGATATCAATTTATTGGTGAGTGAGATCGACTAGCTACAAATAACCTAGGTGCTACTGTGCGAAGATACAGCTGCGTCAGAGACTGTCTACATGGACTATCTCCCCTGGCATCGAGCAAATATCAAGATCTCCTCCCGATGATGGACAAAACGTAATTTTCAATGTTTACAGCTTCCCCAAAGTGAGTGGTGACCCTCAAGCATACAGATACAGATTTCCAAGTTCCAACATGATCAGATCTCGGATACTGTCCTGTCAAGTAGACACGTCAGTTATGATCCATTGCCGGTGATGATATAATAGCAATCTACAAAACGTACCGTTCGTATTGGTCAGAATAAGTCTGACGACGTCTACTCGGAGTCTGCAGCAGTCTCATCCTCAGATTCCTTCTTGACGACCTTGGTGTTGTTGCGCTTCTTGACATTCTCGACCGCGTCGTCGATAGCAGCCTGAAGGGTGTCCACATCTGTATCCTGGACGGTCTCCTTGACCGTCCTGCGGCGGCGCGGAGTCTTCGGCTTGGCAACAGCTTCGCCAGCATCGTTTGAATTGTCATCAGCAGTAGCCGGGATAGGCTCAGAGGAGACCTTCGCGCCCTTGCGAGCACGAGGCTTCCTAGGTGTCTTGACAGGGCTGGGACTGTCGATCTCGTCGCCATCGCCGGCCTTGGTGGTGACAACGCCAGAGCCAGTCACGCAGTTCAGGTTGATACCGTACTTCTTGCGGAAGACACGGTATCTATTACCGACAGACTGAACGTTTGTGTAGTTCAAAGCATTGGCAACCTTGGTAAGATCGACCTGTGTGCTCCCTGATTAGTATAAATGATCATTTCCATATACAACATGGAGGCACAGAAATGAAAAGGAAAGGAAATTCTATTACATTGTGGTTATCATCGAGACTCTTCATGCATTCGAGAGCGAACCCGAAATCGTCCCGGGGAGCGGCGCCCTCTTTGGAAAGGACAGAGTCGATGTTAGCAGTCTTGGTAGCCATGATGATCGATTTTGTCTTCGATTCTTGATGCTGAATTTGATTTTTCTAGAGATGGATGGGACATTAGCTTGATCTCTCACCGTGAAAAGTGAGTTGAATCATAATATATCAACGAGGATAGTAAAGATATGATATACAGACCTGATCCTGATATGAATAATGAACCCCGAGCCTCGATATGGTTTAGGATGTACTATCCGAGTCTTGATATCAATGAGGGTGAAGGATGGAAAGGAGGAGGATGTGAGGAGGTGAGAAGAACTCTGTGTGTTGGATCAATGTTGACATGAACCTCACACGATTTTGAGAGAAAAACAGCTCATAGGAAGTGTTCGTGGGTCAAATTCACTGCGGCGTTACGTCCGCGAAAGTAACGTTACGCTGACCTAGCACTATGTATGATAGACCATAATATATCTGTGTGTGGTTGCACGGCCATAGTAGTGATCATTGCTATGATCAAGACATAGATATAGATAGTGAACTACATTATGGCTTATACACTCTGATGAGGATATGATATAGACTCCTAATATGCTTAATATAGGTTCTCCTGTTTATCATGTTCTGTTTTCCTTCATGGCATGGGGTTCTCGGCGTTCTGTAATAGATCGTATCTACAAGATAGTGAGCACAAGTTACTATAAACGGGACAAGCCGCTCTGCACAGTGAACCACCAATGCTGTAACATATCCAGGTGCTCTAATTGTGCCTTTTACGACCTACCCTTTTGGCGACCACATAGCGTGGTCTTTTTGTTCTTTGGCTGGCGAACTTCCATGATTCTCATCAAGTGTCCTACCTCTACAAAGACAAGAGCACAGGTTATCCAGACGTCTCGAAAGTGTTGGTACAAATCATGAAGATATTGATACTGAATGCTGAAGTATACAGATATTAAAGAGCTTAGAATATCTACGGGATATTAAGCTGATAATGGAATATCTATAGCGAGAGGAATAGAACATTCCGACTTTGGTTCAATATGGTATTCGAGGTTTACACATGGGATAACACTGCGAGACTCTAGAGAAGCTAACATATTCATACAGAAAGGACACATTCATGTGCTTTGGCCACAATCCAATGAGGATTATCCTGTCAGTTCCCCTGTGGCTCCACCTTGACGAATACATCGCTCATACGCACATCATCCTGCTGCTCCGTCTTGACAGGAGCCCATAGATGCTGCCCGTGATAGAAATGAGACTGGAGGTGAAAGTTCGAAGGATGAGTAGGCACAGGATGATGCAAGGTCAGGTCTGCCGGCGCTACCGTCAGAAAGGGATACGAGACGTTCTGGGACGCCGCAGCCTGCATTGGCGCTGTTGCAGGCGCTATGGACGACATGGCCGGCGGAACAAGCGAGAGTGCTGACGCGGGGGTTGGCTCACTCTTGACGTTGTACGGATTCGACAGGTTGAACGGAACATCCGGATGCTCTTCTTTCGGTTGAATCTGCGGCGGAGTGGTCTCTTTCCCGGATCCTCCCTTGAGACCGCCCTTCGCGGGTTTCTTGTTCGGAGTCTTCTTCGGTCTTGGGTTTCGTGGATTCGTCGGAATGCCTTCCATGTGCTGCTTGAACCGAGAGAAGCGCATGCGTGCAGCATGTCCATTGGAGATTTCCAGTTGCGATGCTACCAGGTTCCAGTCGATCTGTGGAGCGGTGTTCCCACGATCAGTCTCAAATCCGAAGGTCCTTATCCCGGTCCCGGAGAGGGGAGAGGCCGTCCAACTTACCGATTTCAGATCCAGCTGCTTTATGATCGTGTAGAGGAACTTGGCCGTCTGGCCATCGGCCGGCATGGTCTTGCTGCGCCGCAGACCGGTAGCCATTGCTACGAGTGATATGTGTGGATAGTGGTCTGTGAAGAAGACTTGGGTGCAAGGATGAGTCTAATTGGGGCCAATCTCACTGAGATTATCAGAAATGCACATATGGTTTCTGAGAATGATGGATCGGATATCAGCTTACTGCACAGAAGTCAGGAATAAATATTGCTGGGGGCCAAGGACTTGCTCATGGTGGATAAGCATGCAAGTATCCGGATCGACAAAGAAAATCCTCCAGAGAACAAAGATCACATACATGTTAACATTTTGGAACCATGTTTCATCTGTATGATACAGCAGCCTGGAAGTCAGTTCAAGCTTTATTCTGGAACGTTTACAATTTAGGATCCCTTCTTTGATTGGCTTCCAGGGCCAAACGCTAAGGGGAGTGTAATAAACTTGCTTGAAAGAGCTAGATGTTGCCTATACGGAAGCAAAGTTTATCCTCCCTGTCCGTTCCTATGTCTCACAGTGCCTTTATTAGCCATTGGTCGAAAGTGTCTCTCAAAGACCCTAAAGAGGGTGAATTCTACACAGACCACCTTCAGGTTCAAAGAGTCCAGACGGTAGATAAGCAGTCTGATCTCCTCTTTATTAAACTGATACTCTCCGGATTGTATTTCTTCTTTGCCATTTCTTTACAATAGACCGATACATTTTTCCGCGGGTTGTTGTTCCGAATAGTTGTCAAACTGTGTATATTCCAGAGAGAAAAATAATTCCTATGGGTAGACGCTTACCATTTACTGCATTTCCCACTAGTTATCCTTGTCCGATTACAAGGACCAGTTATCTCCCACATATCCAGTTACCTGTTATCAGCTTTATCGGTATCCAACAAAGCGCAGGTCCAAAGATATGTACAAAGGAAACGAGGTTTCAGGGATTACCGTACCCACAGAGGAACCACTAAACAGGTGATTGAGAGGCTTTATGATGTAATTAACCAGTGGCAGGATTGGGAAGGTTAAACATGTATGCAAAGTCTGATTCAAGGCGCCCAAGGGGAGATTTCTCCTTCTTGGTTGAGCAGTCTAAAGAGTCCGATATACTACTTACGTCGGAGCAGCTCACGTGGTAAGGAGCACTAGGCATTGAGATCTAGACCAGCTGTGAAGACATGCTACCACTTGTTTGTGCTGCTGACCATAAGCCATCGAGATGGTGTAGCCCAGCGGAATGGGCAATGCTTTGAAGCCACCGGGGAGGAAGCTTATCTCCAACAGATGTTTGTTCCATTTTTTGATCCTCGAAGGCAAGGAATCCTGAAGATGCAAAAGACAGAGCCCGCGACGGCAACACGCGTCGTCTACGTGCACGGTTCTCGATGTGGACAGCGCAATGGCGATTTTCGCGGAAGGTTCGGACAATGTCTTGAGAGATAATAGAACAAAAAATCTTGCCATCTCACTTGTGGATATGCTACCTGACAAGGAGGCATATAATCCGCTACCTAGATGACTGTGATCCAAGTCGTAATTGAATTTATTGTATTCATAAACTGCTGAACTAGTGGTTGTCATATCTCTCTCGCAATCGACGGTTATACTACTCATTGGTACATATTTACTCCCAACGATTCCTACATCTAAGAACATCTAAGTGGATAGCAATTCCTTCGCGACTTGGCCTTGGTCGCGTATCTATCTCACCGTGTAATGTCCATTGCAGACGCGACTGAGACATGTCTGCGCATCTTTCGAAACTAGTGATATCCGACGGACGAGCAGGGCCAAACTAGACCCACAAAAAGCACTTTGCAGAGGATTATCTCCTATAATTTTGGGACTTATCTCTCAAATTTGAATCAATACTAACCTCTTAGATCCTTGGACTCTCACTACTTTAGCGATTATCTTTCCGTTGACTGAACTAATTCAAGCATGTACCATTGCGTCGCGATGCCTGTCAAAAGTACCAAATGTAATCGCGCTTTCGTGTCTGATTCGCGTTTTAGCTTCACCGTCTCTTAGTATTTAGCACCATGTAGAATTGCTTTGAACTGTCTGTCCTCTGTCTCTGAGCAGAGAGAATTCTTGCATACTCACCGATCTCTGCCTTATGTGACCCGGTGCTTTTCGTTGAACAGAACCTCCCAAGAACAACGATGGCGAAGACGAAGATAAATAATCGCCAGCGCGATACGACAGAGAACCGAGTGGACCACGAGCCGAGATCTCCATGCGGTATAAATCGTCGACGACCGATTAAATGGGATCTCCGACAGGAGCATCTGTTTCTAGCAGTAGCGCTCGAGATGAGTCCATTGAAGCCCGACTTCAGGGCCGTCGCAGAAGAATTGGGGACTAGTATCGTTTCAGCGGATACACTTCGGTATGATACCCAAGAGGCCGATATGGAACATGAGTGTACCTAATATAACCCCTCGCAGAAAAAAATTGCCTGAGATTTATAAACGTGCAAGAGCAGTGCTGGATGAGAGACGGCAAACCAGTGAACGGTTCATCCCCGACGATCTTGAGGAAGGTTCAGGAGAGGAATCAGAGGAAGAGAGTGACATGTGCTCTGAATCGTCGTCTCCAGCTCCCGCTACACCACAATCGAGAAAGCGGACATACCAGGTTAGTGATAAGCCAGAATCCTAAGATACGTAGCAGTGTCTCATGAGAAACGCAAAAAGAGAACATACGGAAACAAGAATAGACAAAAACGCTCTCGCCAGGACCATCGATCTGCCCGCGCTGCCAGATACAATACACCAGGAAGGACCTCGCCGAACAATAGTACTGCAAGCCCAGGTACTGAGACAAGTAACGGGGCATATTCACCACCTGAAACCGGGAGATTCAAATCGGTGCAGATTCCCACTCCCTTCTCAAACAGGACTCAAGCCGATCAGCGCGGTCGCAGTCCCGCTAATCGAAAGGGTGCAAGCAAATCGATTAGAAGGAAATCACGGCCACGACCACAACCTCGAAAACAAGGACGTGGAGATCAATATTCATCCCCAAGCCGATAATCGAAACCTCAGACTAAGAATGACGAGGGTAAGCCGCACACGAGGGGTGAGACGCAGGGGAATAATATTAGATACAAAGTCAACATGGACATGTCCTCCAGCACTTGACATATGTGTACTTTATCTGTTGCCCATGGTGGCTTCGGGCGTTTCTAGATAGGATATGGTTAATATCATCAATGTTTATCTTTTTTATCTTTTTGTCACAGAAGTCGCTTCCTGTAGACTGAGTCCATTCTGAAGGGTGATATCCAGTCATATCAACCACAGTTACTAATTGCTTCTTTAACCCTCCTTTAAAGGCAAATGTTCCGCATCTACAGCAGCTACTTGTATCCATTAGTCCTCGCCGTCTCCACCCAATGCTTTCCATGAGGTGCTTGAGCTTGAGGATTAGTCTGTCCTGATCTGTAGAGGTTTCATTCGTTTGCTTTAACCGCACCTGATATGACATAGAGCTTTACTTACTTCGGTTGTGTTCCTCGACAAAGGAAGACTGTATGTTAGCCATTGTCCAAGACAAGATGTGATCTTCACTATGCACCGTGGAATATATCAGAAACCACCATAAGTGAGCACAGCAACATTTCGATGGCAGTATTGTCATCGGGCTATCATTATCGAACTGTCTGCGTGCTTTCTAGTCGTATTGTAATGGAGAATGAGATATAAATACTCGTTTAAAAAGTGAAAGCGCGTTTTCTAACGGAGACATTTATGTACGACTCTACGATAATCTGAAATATACGCGAGGAAGATCTCTGCGATTGATACTATCTCTACTGTAGAGCGTACATCTCAAGTGAACATTCGAACCCTCCTAAACTCGGAAAAAGATCCATCAGCCAGATGCTGGAAACGCACAAGGCGGTCATCCAATCTCTATAAGAATACAAATTCATTAGTTCTATTCTCCAAGATTCGCGACAAGAGGCAGAACCTATCCGGGCGTCCGTACCTCCAAAACAGCCTAGGAGCTCTCCTCATCCTCAGTAGCGCTTTCGGTCTTGACTTTAGCGGCTGCAGCGCGGCGGCCACGCTTCTTAGGAGAGACGGAAGAAGTGGCTTGGGCCTTGCGCTTGCGTCCTTTAGGAGTATCGGCCGTAGGATCAGCGGTGGTAGAGGTATTCTTCTTGCCCTCGGCGGCTGCGATTATCTCATCGACCTCATCTTTGAATTTGCGAAAGTGCTGGCTATTATTTGGTCAGCATATATCCAAGTGTGAGGTATTTCTCAGAGCAAGATATCAAATAACATGGGTACACAAAGGTCAAGATAAGCTCAAGCCAGCTGTGCCAGACTAGGACAATATCCGACGAAAGGGAGAACTATAGACCACGTGACATGTGAGGTAGACAATCAGTGAGCAGGCTTTGTGGTCAGAAATAATCACAGTCGCTATATTATCATGAATGCTGGTAGACTATGAACACTGGCCACTGTCCAATTATAGCACACAGGTATTTGACATAGAATCTATGCAAGACAGTATGGATCAGAAGATTAGGTACTTACCGACAAGCTTCAGCAGTGAACTCGGGACCCATCAGTTCAGCGCTGCGGGCCCAGTCCTTCTTCGACTTGAGATCGATCAAGGTGAGAAGCAACTTGCGGTCGTTGGAGTCGGTCCACGGAGCCATCGTGGTTGGTTGGAGTATTGATGGTATTGAAAGGTGTAGAGGATGGCGAGGCTGTTTGACTGAGAGATAAGTGTAGGCACTTCCGTACGCGTAGAGGGCTATCTGATGGTGGTAGTTGTAGATGAAAGATGTTAGGAGAAGGACGAGGTGATATTTGAGTGATTAAATACTGTTGACAGTGGATGAGTGTTGCAAGCGAGAGACTGGGGCCCTTCTAGTCTAGCGAGGTTGGGAACAAAGCCTTTATGACTACTTGTATCTATGAAAACAAAGAGTGCGCGGGCAGCTCCGAGTCCAGATAAGCCCTCACTTCTTGCACTCCACAAGCAACACTTCAACGTCTCTTTACGTCTGACTCTGCCTCTCAGTTCTCACGCTACAGGGCATTTCTCTCTCAACTCCTATCATCTCATCATCATCCTAGAGCAGTGTAACTTTCTATCTTTACCTTGAAAGTATCTACGCACCTCTACAACAATACTGTTCAAATCTCTCTCCCAGGATGCCTATGAGCTGGAACGCGGAGGCAGATGCGCGCGTAAGTTCCCATTATATCACCAAATCTCCAACTACTCTTACTACACAGACTACTAACTTCAATACTAGCTCCTGGTCGCCATCATAGCTGTTGGTAACGTGAAGATGGATTATGACAAGCTCTCGGAGTACATGGGTGGCGGTGAGTTCCACAACCGCTTTTACTTACTACCTTGACTTCTAACGCCAATAATATCAGATTGTACCGCGTATGCCATTCAGCACCGGATCAGGAAGCTCAAAGACAAAGCAAACGGAAAAGCATCTGGTTCTACCCCGAACACTCCGTCCAAGCGTAAGAAGAGAAGCAACGCGAAGACAGACAACGACGAGGAGAGCGAAGCGGCCGATCCCATTACTCCGAAGAAGATCAAGGCCGAGCCAATCGAAGAATACGATAATGTGACCAATGAGACTATCTAAGAGGTTCCTCGTTATTGTCTCTGAGCATGCACGTCTTCATGCGCTATGACTTGGGTTTCGTCGTGCGTTGTCATGAGACAGGGTGTTGTTTTTAGGGGACATGGATTTGTAGCTCTGGTGACGGAACCTATGTTCTGTCTGCGCATGACCATTTTTGAGCTCGAACCTCTGGAGATTAGTCACTATTTCTGTATCCTGGTCGTTGGTCGTGATTTTCCTATGGGAGGTGTCTATTGAGGAATAACAGAAATATCAAGCTCCTTTTTTCTACAGAGATCGAAGGCGCTGTTATGGAAAGTTTGCGAATAAAATAGTTCAAGATCCCTCTCGCGCGCTCTGTATTCCGTCCAATTATACAATAAGAAGTTCTTCGTGTGACAGAAGCCTCGAACTAGACATATGACACTTATACGTTCCGCGTAGATTGTCTGTTCAGTATTTAGCTCGTTTCGTGCAGTACTCGTAAATATATATTCCGCAGGTCGGCTAATTCAAAAAGAATACTTCATATCGCATAGTTGTGTGCGAACAGCAATAAGATCCACTCTTATTAGGCACTACAGTATCTTAATAGTACACAGGAAGACTACCGCTCATATTCTCCTGAAGTGTGGATCCCATAAAGGTAGGCCATTTCTGACGGACTAGCATGCTAATCTATCTACATACATGGCATCCGGTGGTCAAAAACCAATTTCCCCCCAAGCTGGCGTTTCTGAAAGTTCCTCTCCCTTTGCTCCATACAGCTGAAGACCATAAAAATTTCTCAATGAAACGAGCACTGTCGATGAGACACGAGGTGAGAGCAGACAGGTGGTCCAATCTAGGCCCAAGCCTGCACATCCATCTCGTCATCGATATCCTTGAGGTACGTGTTCTCCTGTCCGACTGTTTCCTCGGGGACATACTCGGACGCGGAGCTGTCGATGGATTTGTTCTCACCCTCACTCTGGTAGACTACCATATCCGAAGGATGGGCAGCAGGAGTGCGGGTACGCTTGGCGGGAGTAGCGGCAATGGTGTCGAGGTCCGGGATGGTTATTTCAGAGCTGGTCGACTCCTTCTTGACATGACCACGCTTTGGCTTCTGCTGCTTCTTTGACGGAGTATCGGCTTGCATCTCTTCATCGCCGTCACCATTGACAGACTCGTTCGCATTGGCATCGGAGCGCTTGCGCTTCCCAGAGCCAGGAGTGGTTGCTGCAGACTTAGCGCGCGGCTTGCGAGGAGTGGAAGCTGCAGAGCCTTTGCTGCTGCCGATGCTGAAATTTCCAGTTCCGCTTGCTCTAACCTGAGCGCGCATGCGAACGAGACGTTCAGTGATGGCGCGGGGAGTGGGCTTAGAGCCAGCTTCAGTTCCGGCTGGTTGGGTTAATATTGGAGTCATGCATGGGGAGGAAATGGGCTTACGCCATGCGTCTGCGACCTTCTTTGAGTCGACAGAGAGATTATGAGTCTCGAGGATCTTCAGCAGCAACTATAGCAGTGTTCATGTCAGTCTGTGGTCAAGGGTGGCGTGAGGGATGGACTCGAATGAAAACACAAATTGTGCATGTTTATGGAGCACAAGCATGGGAAAAGCTCACAAGCTGGTCCGTCTCGGGAGTCCACCTCATAGGCATCGTGGTAAGCTTAAGAACGCTATGCCTTGGTTTGTAGCTGCTAGTATTCAGAGAGTAGTGGGTGATAGGATGCAGTGTGAGAGATGAGAGTGGTGGAAGAAGAGGGAGAGAGGGTCGAGGACGAGGTGAGTTTTAAAACAAAGAGCAAGCACACAATGAAGAATGTGTTATGAGAGAAGTATCGGCTCCTCCCAGGGAGCCAGCCGTCACTTTTGAGAATAGATTGCGTTCACTTGAGAAATTATGTCTGAAAAGATGGCTTTATTGCCGTAGTTAGTTATCTGTTAACAGATTACTACACTTTTCAGGCCCATCAAGTATCGATTCCGCGTTCATCCGCGACCAATGTAGAAGTTAAAGATCAGTCGTGTATTCTATAAGTAGCTGTGTCGTCTGTGAAGAAGCGTAAAGAAGTACAGGCACCTCAGAAAATAGCAAGCCTGCAGCAGGATAACAATAGCTTTCCCGCAAGAATCTATCTCTCATGCGTGACAGCTCCCAAGTTCCAACAAGAAACTGTCCCTGGGTCCCTTTTCGAGTCTATAAGGGCCTCTCTACAGGATCAGCGTGGCCGACATCCCAGCCGGTGGATGATGGTGGATGCGCCTCGTGGAGAACGCAAACAAGGCGCGACGATCCGTGCTCGCTTACGGACGACCCAGCAAACCTTACGCCAACGACACCTGTTCCCCTCTGTACTTCCGTATACCTCGAGTCCAGTCTGTCGGAAAACGCAGCTCTACCCCTCTCTCTGCCGTCTTTGACCCTGTGAATGACGCGCGATATGCGCAGGAACGGAGCTTCTGCTGCTCGAATCACGGCATCTTTTGAGGCGGTGTAGGGGTAGAAAGGGACCTATGTCTTTCGGAAAGCCATTGCGAGATTCCGAATCGCCTGGGTAACTCTTCTGCCAACATCCCCGGGCAGTAGGACTGCATAACGGCTTCTGCCTAGCCGCAGGACATGTGAGGCTGGGATAATAATGTTTGTTAGTGTGTTATCTCGAGACGATTCCTGCATATCCCTCTTGATGGCGCCGCATTGTTGGAAATCATTGGATTGGAGCAAGTGTCCTGATAGCTCCAATTCCCACGTTCTTGGGTTCGAATCTTGACGTCCTGGCTCTTGTCTGTTAGTCAGGTCCCGACACGCGATGCTAGCACTCGCCCTCCAATAGCTGTGATGGGGAGCACAGCTTACGATGCTATCTGATTTCCAGTCATTGAAGACCGGCACAGAAAAGGGAGTCATGAGAATATTCGTATCTTAAAAGAAAGCATATTCGAACAAATCGCTATGCTACATGCAGCAGTAGAAATTAAAATCCAATTTCCGCCACTATACGTAGTCATATGTACTTCCATGCATCCATCTCTAGCCGTCCCTTAACTACTTATCTATATTTCTGACTGGATAAATCACAAAAAGTAGACTGCATTCGCCCTGGTTCCAGTTAATTCCAGCAATCAGATCAGACAAATCCCTGCATAAAAAAAGAACCGGTTTAAGTCTAGAGACAGCGTTAATGTGATAGCGTATACATTCAAACCGTATCCCACAGGGATGGCCATGCTGATCGCTCCTTGTATCGTGTCATTATGGGTCGTATCAGTGTCCACAAACCTGTCGCGTTGGACCTTAATGTTGGATGAATTCACAGAGGGATCTTTTATCAGCGAGTGCATATCTATTGATTTCGCTACTTCGAGCGGCTAGCCCCGCCAGAACTGAGAGTATACCCCTCCATAATCTCTGTGATTAGAGCCCTACGTGTAAAAAAATCCTTTTGTCTCCAAGATCTTGACATATTTTCCGCGAGCTGAAAACAAAAAGCCCATAGATGAATGTCAGTTTAGAGTCTGGTACTTATAAAAGCGCGCACCTCAGTATACTTGGACTTATGTCTTCGTGTACATGACTATTTTATTGCTCTCAGTGGTTCTCTCACCGACCCTTGGCTACTGTGTTCCTTGAGCTTCACTTGTACTACAACTTAACAAACTTTGAGGGTGCCCAAGATTTACTTCTGCCTCTCACGCCACCCATCTGGAAGAGGAACACATTGGTATCCTTGTCTCTACATCATCTCTTGTCCACTTTACACACCAAATCCTTTACACCACACCACACCTTAACCCAGAGGCGGAATCTGTATGTCTTCCATATCTTATCATACTCGATGAGAAAGACTGACATGCATTTATAGAAGAACTAAGTAGCATTCTGAAGCGTTGAAAGCTACAAAAATGGTCAACTGGAAGAGTGCCGATGCCACTGAACGCCTCATCAGTGCTTTGATCGCAGCTCACCCTAGCCTTAAGGTCAGTGAGCTACTCCTCCGGGGCTTTTATCATCGCTCTTATATCTGACTATGCGCAGCTCGATTACAACGGAATGGCAGCCATGTATGGTCGCTCTGCAAGTTATGATTCGATCGAAGGCCAGTTCCGTAAATACCGTCGCCAGGCCGAACAACTCAAGTCCGAAGCCGCCGCGAACGGAGTCTCTGTCCCTCCCCGTGGCCGTGGAAACGGAGGCACACCCCGGACTCCTCGTGGTCCTCGAGGACCGAGAAATGGTGTCACCAAATCCACCCCGTCGAGCGGGAAAAGTCACCGCAGCAATCTCGACGCAAAGATTCTATCGACCCCATCCAAGAAGGGCGGTTTGGGCAAGCGCGGCCAAAGCGTTGTCGACGCTATCAACCTCGACGACGACTCTGACATCAGCATGTTGAACATCAAGACCCCCGTTCAGATTAAAGTCGAGTCTGGCAGTTCGTTCACGGATGAATACAAGACCGAAACCAGCGTTCTCAGTAGCATCGAGAATGCGAGAGATGACAAAGACAAGCAGCTCCCTCAAACGGCTGATAGTCTGTTGGACCCAAAGCAGGAGAGAATCAATAGCCAGACCAACGGCTATGTCGACTCTGCAGCAGCTTTTGCTGCGACTGATACTACTGCTTTCGATGGATCATTCATGGCAAGCTACTTCACCGGTGCAAATCAGGCTGAATATCCTGATCTCGACGAGGGCTTTTACCACGAAGTCGTCTAGGCTATGGTAGATTCAGAGCTGCAACGAGAGTTCCGTGCAGAATAAAAGAACACGAAAACTGATGGATTCCTGGGAAATGGTAGTTTGTTCTGTGGGTTCTCGGACATAGAAACCACAATTCTTTACACAATGTGGCCCTCATCTTTAGCGTTGATAGCTGTTCAGGCTCATTTGAATCAGAAGGTCACTCCCACGGTGTTTACTCACATAGTAATTCTAGATCGATTCCTTTGTGTAATAATGTGACATCGTAGGTTGACTAGGATATGGATTCCTTGCTCGATGCTGCAACCTGTATCGTATCTTGCGTATATCAACCCTTGAGGCAGTTATCATGACAGCTGCTTCATCATGGCAAACGAGACATTCTTTCTCATTCCTCGGCCCGGGTCTCGTGATCTTCACCGCCATCGCGACAAACACGCGGTTAGACGCGTCTGTTCGCACACCGCCTATCAAAGTTACCCAATCCAGTAGATATTTGCCCAATACTGCCGGCAGAAACATAACCTTGTAGACGATTTCTCAATTGATTCTGATAGGAAAAAGGTAGAATAGCTAGTAGGAACAGGACGATATCTATCAAAAGCCTCTGTAAGAGCTTTCGTAAGAGCTCTCGCATGATCATCGTCAGTTCTTGGTCCATCTCGGTGGAGAACCTTCGTACTGATCGCGTGGAGAGGTCGCGTCGCGCGCGTCTTACCGCTCACTAGTCAGGGGAGTTCACGATAACCATCATACGATTTTATTCGAGATTCAATTTCCACTCAGCTCGGATTTTCCCTTTTGTTCTTCTTTAGGAATATCTTCTATTAACCATATCTCTGGATTCTGACCACCGCGATTGACATCTCCATCTCTCATCGATAAGCCTAAATATGAACGGCCTCGCGGACAATCCTACTCCTCCTACTACCCGCAGTACACCTACCGGGATGCATGGGTTAAATGGATCGCTAGGAGGGGTCACCCCCATCGCGACAACTCGGGGGCGACTCACAGCTCACCAGGAGTTGATCCTCCTGCAAATATGCCAAGAAACCTTTGGTGATAGATGGGACGCAGATTATCAGTGCAAAGACTGGATTAAGATCAGTGAAGAGTTTCAAAAGCGAGCCAGAAGGACGTTTTCATGGCAGTCGTGTCAAAGGCGATTCAAGGAGAGCATTAAGAAGGAGAGGACTCGAATCGCTATGAACTCCGAGCCCAGTCAGTATAACGATGCGCAACTTCTTACTCCTGCCTCCGAGTTTGTGCGCCAGTGGATATGGCATTCGGAACGGAACAGACAACTTTTGAGACGGGCTAGGAGAATAGAAGCAGAAAAAAGACCATGCGAGGACAAAAAACCACCACTTGATGCTTTGGAGGCGACACCAAGACAGCAACCCCAGCAAGACGAGGAGCAGGAGGAGCAAGCAAAGCTCAACGCGTGGCAGGAACGTATGGATAACTGGATGAATACTTCGACTGATCCAGAAACTTTTGTGGATGAGAGCAGACTTCCTGCCGTGGATCCAGCGCACGGCGCGGTGAGCAGGGTCAATACATCGCCTCCTGAAACGACATCTGCGCGGCCCGTTTCTCATAAAGATCTCAAGGAAATCAGCGACAAAATTGACCGAGTCGCTGAGAATATCCTTGACAGCACGAAAAAGTTATTAAAAGAAATGCAATTGCAACAACGACGGGAGATGGAGGCTTTTAAGGATCGGATTGTAGCGCTGATAAGTGAGGAAACCGATCTTATCAGCCAGAATATCATGGATGCTTCAGAGGATGCTTCAAACGACGTGACCGATCTAGCTGGGACTATATCATTCGAATTGCAGAAGGTCAAGGATTCAGAGACCCACCTGCTGAAGCTACGACGAGATGTCAGATATCTACTGAAAGTCGCAATAGCAGAGGGGAAAATCAAAGTTGCGACCCCGTCTTCCTGACTCTTTTCGCTGTTTCCATTCTTGTCTATACTTACGCCTCGTTCTAATTTCGAATATTTGATTGAATCATTTGCCATTGTTCATTTCAAAGCGGTATTTTGCATTCTAGGAGTTAATACCCAGGCTACATTCGATTTGGGAAACCAACTGGGAGACTTCTGAATGGTACCATAATTGAATTATTCTCAGAACTACTTCATTGTGGTACGATCTAGCTGCCCTGAAACAAGCCATCTAAATCCGTGACTCTGCTGCACAGTGCAGTCCACTATTTGACCCGGAAGATAAGGGAAGTCTGTAGGCCTGGAGCACACGGGGGTCCCCAAAATTATCAACTTGTTTATTTGGACGTAATGCTGGCACATGGTGTCTTCAAGTCTTCCAGAAGTGCCTCCCCTCGTTTATTGTTGTAATGAAGCCACTAGCATGTGCAGTACGATGCGATCGAACTTACCTTGAATTAAGAAATGCACCAATGTCTGAACTACATCTATCACCGTATACCACTCCTATTTCCGCGGATATATATATTCGCTGATCTCGATGGAAAGAGCCCCAACCCGTATAGTTGGAGGCGGTTCCCGCTATACTGTACTTTGCCATTAGCCTTTTGCGCAAGATGCCGCTCTCCGATTCTGTAATGACTGGCATGAAAAGCTGAAGCTGAAATAGGTAAGAGTTGACGTGTTGTCACCTTGCCAGAGGCAGATCTGATCTCGCTTCACACAATACGAAGACTATAAGCGTTTCGATACTATTATACCACGATTAGCCATCTAACCCCCATCATGTCCCTCGAAACCACAACATACAACGTCTACCGAGTCCGGTTCACACAACGAGGCAACCCCGACCACGAAGGCATCGCGTTGGTGCCCGCTCAGAACAGTGACCAGCTAGCTGGACGATTCTACCACGTTAAAGGAACCGTCGGTATGGGGATGGACTACGAACGAAAGCCAGGCCATAGATTTGGTGCTATAGACGGTTACAAGGACTCGACGTTCCAATTTCAGCTTCCGAAATCGATGCTGCATCGTTTTGAAGAGATTGCGGCAAAACATCCCCCGCCGCGCGATCCAAGGGTGTTGACGGAGACAAAGCCTGACCCGCCAGCGCGGAACTGCGTTAATTGGGTGGATGATGTTTTGGATGAAGCTAAGAGGGAACTGAGCTAGGCTAGAGTGCTCTATACTGACTGCTGAGTGTGGAGATTTTTATAGCTACAGTAAGTGACCAGAATACGGTGCTTATGCTTTGCTGGTATGACTTACAAGTCGTTTCATTGTGGCGGTCTGGCAGAAAACCCACGTATATTTCTATTTCAGAAGAAGTCACAGTACCATTAAGCGCCAACCCAAACCGCTATGCACCAGAAACACATAGAGCGCCAGCCGATTAATATCGTTCGAAGAATAAAGCTACAGTCGTAAGGATAACGCGACTATAGATATCTAGATCAAGACGCCTTTATCGGAGGGTTCGGGAGCTCCCAAGAGAACGGCCGGTGTCCTTGCCTTTCGAATCCTTTCCCTTGGAACCTTCAGCATCGCTGCCCGATGCAGGGGTGCCTGCTCCACTAACGCCTTTCTTCTTCTGCCGGAGGGTCTGTCCAGCACCCTGGAACTTCGGCTTCTCCTCTTCATCAGCGACTCTGCCCTGCTCATCGCGTTTCTTCACGGGCTTGATAGCGTAGCCGAAGAATAGTTGATTCGGAGGCAGTCGTAGCGGCATTGGTCCGTTCGTCCTCCGTGTAGGAGGTGGAAGCTGTGTCTTGGCTGTTCCCGGAGCAGGTGTGGTAGGCTGAGGTGTTGGAGCTTTACTTCCTTTCTTCGCATTCAACCGCTGGCCACCCAGGAGGAAATTCGACGACGCGGCCTTGGCACCTTTGTTCGCATCTGTAGACTCTGGAGCAATGGCGGCGTAGTTGATAGCCTGAGCCATAGTGCCGTGAGGATGAAGCATGCCACCAGGTGGGATCTTTCCACCAGGCATGCTCAGAGGAGTACTCGTCCCGCTAGGAACTTTGGGCTCTTCGTAGCCTACGGGGGCTGCAAAGTCGACTTCCAAATCTGTCTCCAGGACGGAGATGGCGTTCTTCTCGTTGGCCGGCTTAGTTTCCAAAACCGCCATTTCGTACACCTGATCATTGTAATGGAACGTAAACACATCGCCTTTCGTGAGACATGAGAAGTTACGGAAGACGTTTTCTAGAACGGCTTTGGGATCGCTAATATCGAGGAAGGATGTCGACTGAGCTTGCAGTTTGATAAACTGGCCAGAAGGCAGGTCTGTTGATTTGATCTGGAGGAGATCGCCCGGCTCAAGAAGGAGCGTCTGCATGATCTTTCACCCCGAATAATTATCAGCATTATGCACAGAGTGGAATGCAGAGGGTCTAAAATCTGTGAACTAACCCAGAATGGTAGATAAATCTTCCCTTCCTCCGCGATAAACTCCAGCACACCAGCATGTGTCATCCTCTCCTTTGCTCCATTGTGCAGCTCGAAAAGCATAGGATAAGTGATGTGAAGCCGAGTCAGCTTATCCAGGGCACTGGGCGGCATGATAACCTTGCCACCGTGGTTCACATTCTCTCTCTCTGGTCCAGGCATCATTGCTACAGGATAGCAACGGTAGTACTCGTCGAAGCGGCGAGTGGCACCGCCGCGATGGAACATGGAGGAGCCCATGACTCCCTCCATAGGGTCGTCCTCCCAGAATTCTGAACGGAACTAGAGAGTAACATTAGTGATACGCCCCGATGGAGCTATTTGATGCTGTACTCTTACCATTTTGGTGAATGTATCAAGAAGCCGATGGCCGCTCTCCGTATGGCGGGGAGCTTGTATTAGGTTCCGATGTGACCTGAAAAACTATGAACCGTTGGATACAGTCTTCCCTGTGAGATATGAAATAGTCCTGAGAAAGAACGCCGGATTATCTCGATGCGTCAAAAAGCGTAGCCCAGCAAGTGGTTTGGACAGCTGATTGTCGTTGAACTGCGAAGTGACGCAAGTCTATCCGCCTACGATTTTCCGGGCCGACCCCAGACTCAGGCCATTTGCGACAACCTGCGACAACCGAACGACAAAGAAGCTTAAACAGATTACTGACAGCCTACTGTGCTGAAGAGGATATCCTATCTCTTATCACATAGGAAACCTGCCTCATATTTACTATCTTGGCCACATAACCCAATGGCCGCCTCTCTCGGGCGCCCCAAGCGGGCGGGCGAGGACTTCGCCCGCACTCACGCACATGACCCTGAGGATCCAGACGTTCACATCAACTCGAAAAAGCCGCGTTTCGATCCCCGGAATCCGTCCGCGCTTGCTCCTGACGAGCTGGAAGACGATGCTGTTCTAGATGCAGACGAGATCGGCCATCGCGGTCAGCAAGTGCGCCGCGGAGCTGTCAACATTGATGGATACGATTCAGATAGTGAAAACGAGGGATTCTCAGCGCGGATTGAAGCAAAAGCCAAGCGCAGCAGAGCTAAGCATGACGCAGATGACGATGACATGTTCGCAGAGCTACAGGAGGATTTTGGCGCGGAGGACATCGATGCGGACGAGGCGCTTCGGAAGAACAAGAAGAATGTTCGATTTCTGCGAGACGATGAGATCGAGGGCCAGGTCACATCGTCAAAGGGAGGGGGCAGACTAAATGTTGATCTTAGGAAGGGTGCAGATGCTATCGATGTGGAGGAGGTCAGTTCGGAAGAAAGCGACGTTCCAGACGAAGAGCGAGCGAAGCTCACCGAAGACATCGACGAGGAACTTGGAGCTGGTGCTAAGAAGACGCATGCGCCGCTCTTGGATGCGTTCAACATGCGCGCAGAGCAGGAAGAAGGTCGCTTTGATGAACAAGGGAACTACGTGCGAAAAGCTGTCGACCCGGACGCAATTTACGATAACTGGCTAGATGGGGTCTCCAAGAAGGATATCAGGAAAGCGAAAGATGCTGCTGAGAAGCGAGATGCAGAGCGCAAAGCGAGGGAGAGAGCAGATGACAGTGTCTTGACGGCGGATCTACTTCGAACACTCATCACGAATATGCAACGAGGAGAGACGGTCCTAGAAGCTCTCGCGCGGCTAGGAAAGGGTGTCCAGAAGAAACCCAAGTGGCAGAATAAAAACAAGAACAAGAACCGTTTGAAACGAAATGGTGGAGCCTCTGAAGATGTCGAAATGTCAGAAGAAAACCCAGCAGAGGCGGCGCTGAAACAGACCATTGAAGCTGTAACCGGTGCAGCAGACATGCTGCTCACGCGAGGCCAGACCGAGATCTACGATGCGGAACGTGAGCTTCTGACCAGGCAATTTCGACGAGAGACTGGAGAGGACTGGATTGATTCGTCAGAGCAACCGTCTGCGAATGACGGAGCCCAGACAGGTCCGACGATGTGGGAGTACCGCTGGTCGGACGCCCGCGATGGCGGAGAACCGCATGGGCCTTACGACACTGCTATGATGCGCTCGTGGAGCGAGGCCGGTTATTTTGGACAAGAAGTCGAGTTCCGAAAAGCAGGTGACTCTGGCCCTTGGAGTCGTGTCGTTGATTTCTCATAGACATTGAACCGCGTGTCCTGTATGGACATATTTCTCCATGCAAGTCATGCTTGTATACGTACTTCATGAACTTTTTCTTACTACTGTTCCATTGATATCGTGGAGATCCTAATTGCATGTACCGTTGTTACTGTATTCAGTTCTCCCGAACTAATTGATGTGTATATCATGGGAAATCTAAAAAACTGAATCAAATTACCCTGCTGACGAGCCCTGAACAAGCGCCGGCCTTATCGTACATAACGTGGTATGAAAACAAAACAGATAGTGCTACTTTTTCCATGTCCGGACAACATCCATCCCAATTCTCCATGAAAGAATAGACCCTAGTAGGGAAAATGAAGAGGGAATACCCCAGAGCGTTACGAAATCTCCATGGCGTCACCATTGGCGTAGGAGAAGCTGACGCCGCCCTCTTCGCCAATAAACCGCTTCTCGAAGTCGTTGACGAACTTGACACTGCGATTGGGGTCATAGAACAACTGGTAGCTGCGCTGAACATCGTCAACGCTGACCTCCTTAGCCTTTCGCTTCTGGCTCAGCAGATGCGACGTGGTAATGATGTTGCTGGCATATCGGAGGCCAGATTCCTGTCCGATCTTTGTCAGGAGGGCAAGGGCATCAGGAGAGAGATCAATCTCTTCTTCCTGGGCACGGATGGCCAAAATCTGTCTGATCTCATCGCTGGCGTATGGCTGTGTGCTAACTATAACGACGCGATCCAAAAAGTCAAGGGGAAGCCCATGTGGCGAGCGGTAGTTGGTTCCCCGGATACGGGTGATTCCACGGTTGCTGGCCATGATAACAATGGGCGCCAATTCCGCCTCGAGAGCCCGGTTGATGTATGCAAAACACTCAATATCCAGCATGTGGACTTCATCGATGAACAAGACGCCAGGGATGATCTCCGCCTTGCCCTCCTCTTTCCATTCCGCCACCTTCGTATTGATCTGATCCCGGACCTCGCTTCTAATCTCGCCAGTGTCACCGGAGAAGAGGGCGAGGAAACCTTGAGTGCGAGAGTTTATCACATCGATCTCATGCAGGCTGACGGTATGAACGATTTCTTTGCGAACCTGCAGTTCGCCATCAGGGCACTGCACGAACTTGGTATCAGGTCCCATGGCGTCGTAGTCGCGCGAGCGAGCATAAGAACGACCGAGCTTGGTAATCTTCCCCGAGGATTTGTCAATAGAAATAACATCTCCGGCCATCACACGCTCCTTGGTCATGGAATCAATCATCTTGGTCCCCATATCGTAAATCGTCTCCATATCCGTCGTCTTGATCGTGAGTTTTCCTTGTTTGTTGCCCTACATCGCTTGCGGTCAGTAATGATGAACATTGTCACTAGAACTACCCAATATAGTGGTTGGCGCACCCCTGTAACACTCCTGTCAATCTGGATCTCAACCACTTCTCCCTCGATGATCTCGCTTTCCTCCTTGATCCTCACTCCGATAGACTTCCGGAATGCCTGCGTAAGCGCCTCGGTTTTCGACATCTCCAGCGAGAAGATTTCAGATGAGGCTAGCATGGTGAAGGGGACGTCGGATCCAAGAGATTGCGCCATGCCCATGGCGATGGCGGTCTTTCCGGTGCTAGGAGGGCCAGCGATCAAAAGTGCACGACCGGCGATCTTTCCTTCCTTGACCATCTGCAAGATCACGGCGGCCGCCTTTCGCGCCTTTTCTTGACCGACAAGTCCCTGAGACGATGATCGCGGCTGAAGAGTGTCTGCATCGACACCGAGACCTCTGATATGGGAGTGAGCGGCGACGAGATTGAGCCCTCTGAGCTCCTTGCTCTCTGCGACGGTGGAGATTGGCTTGATTCAATGTTAGTGATGGCAGGGTTAGGAGGGACTCCAGAGTAATAACTCACAGCAGCCATGGTGGATTATAGGTCGCAATAGCCAGGGGACCTCGTTTCTTTTCTAACCACAGTCGAAAGCGCGCGTTGTGACGAGGCACTGGCTTAATCGGGGAGATTCGTTTGTTCAGAGCTCTCAGGTGAGGACGAGATGTCTGGCTGCACACCGTCTTCTCCACCGCCCGGCAGAATCCAACATTTTATCTCGGGGTCTCCTGATGTGATAATGCCGCAGCACTAGACTAAAAGCTATGGCATTCTCTTGTTGATGACTTTCGAGGCATCTATCCTCTTGTTAAATCGATTCATCTGATTCCTATTTTTTCATCTCATTCGGTATTATCAAGTTGCTCTTAGTCTTGTGTCACTTCTATTACCGTGTCTATAGCCCCACTCCATGCCTTCACCGCAACCTCACGATCAACGCCTGATATTTTGATTTCTACTTCTCGCGTCCCTTATCTGTCCTATGTTTGGGCTACGGGGATAGCTCATCGTTGCTTCTGGAGCTCGCTTCCGCCATGTTCTATCCCGTCTGTGCATTTTTATAGTTGATGATCTCTTTCGGGTCCCTACTCGGATTAGGAAGAGAAATCGAGAAAAATGGAGCAGAATCGAGCAAATGATGAAAATGCCCCATACGCACCTCCGCGTGATCCCCGTATCCGTCCGATTACGCTCAAAGTTGGGGCAGCCAAAGGCCAATCTCATAATGAGCCTTCTGCACTCATTAGCCCGGCCACCACTGACCAGGCCACCGTGCCATCTAAGGATCAGCCAGTGTCAGAAGGACCAGGTACTCCTTCTAGTGAAACATTTGCACGATCATTCAGCGGCCTGGCAGAAAATATCATTGCTCTCTCACAATCTGCAGCCGAACAGGCTAACCTAAAGAAAAGGCTTGAAGCTACTGAAGGTAGCTTCACGAAAACAAAGAAACATTTCAACTTCCCGTCAACAATTTCCTATCTTCAACAGCTGAGGAGGGACGACAATGATGATCTAGGGCGCGTCGAAGAGAAGCTGCGCGAGAATAAGCTTCGTCGGGATGAGTTGGAGCGTAGCGTCGGGTCTCTCGTCAGCTCGAGCACGTCACATAGACATGACTCCGAAATAGAGATAAAATTACGTGACGCAAAAACTGAGGCTGCAAGCGCGAAAAAGTCGGCACTTGAGGCACAGTTGATAGCTTCGAATGCTCACAAAGAAATCGAAACCTTGAAGGGACGGAAAGAGACCGATAAAGCGTTGGAAGAGAGACTCCAGTATTTACAGTCAAGAGTTGATATTCTCGATACCGCTACCAAGGCTCACTCTACATTTCTTTCTCGTCACACGAAAGATATTCAGGAGTGTCGGAATCAGTTTGCAAGCACATCTGAAGCCCTAGCCCGCCAGACTGATGTGGAAACCAGAGAGGAGAGATCAAGTCTCCACGAGAGGATACGAGATATGGAACAGAACCTTACCTCGATAAAATCCCGACTTCGTTCGATCTCCAGTGGCCAAGATGACCAGAGGTATATCAAAGAGGAAATTCACCGGTTGAAGACCGCCGGTGAAGCATATAAAGCTGCTCTTGAAAATATCCCTAAGCTCGAAGAGCAGTTATCTGCTCTACAAAACTCTTCCGACACCTCTTCTACCATACAAAAGCTCGATGGCGTTATGGACCTGACGAATCATACTCGAAGTCAATTGGATGATATCAGCAAACGTCTTTCTAGCCTGGAGAATGCTTCATGGGCAAATGATAGCGCTACTTCGAGGAAAGAAAACGATAGCGTCAAAGAAGAAATAAAGACTCTCTCTGAAGCGTTTAAAGAACTCCAGTCCCAAGTGCAGCAGGTAGGACAGGCCCAAGGACAGCAGCCAGCGCAAACCAGCACAAATGATCGCGATCAAATCGATCTTAGAATCACCGTGGAACAGCTCTCACAGCAACTCTCAGCATTGCAAAATGTGCTCAAGGCCAAGGATGACTTGCAGTTCCAAGAGATGGAGTCGCTCGGGAAACGGCTGGCTGAGCACACAAACGTCCTAGAGAAGCTGAAAGCGGACCAGAGAGTTCATGAGACGGTCGGTGAGCTTTCAGCATCACTTCAGACCCTAGCGCGAGATATCGAGAAGCGGCAGACTATAGCTGACGTCGGTCTCCGTTCCCTGGAGGAACGCTATAACAACCTGTCCACCGAGACACTGGCGAAGAATATTATCACAGTGATACAAGAGTTTTACCCTTTATCATTGCCTGCACTGATGGAACAGCTCGGTCTTTTGAAGACGCAGATGGATCAGTTGAAAGCGTCAAACACTGCTATGCAGCAAGCCCAGCTGGAAAGAATGGGACAGCGGTTAACGGCACTGGAAGACCACTATGAGAAGAACCAGGGGACACTGAAAATGAACAACAAGCAGATGACCGAGAAAATAGCTGCCCTTAACTATCAACAATCGGCTCTATGGGCGCATATGCAGAACGAAGTACAGCCAAATATTCGTGAAATGACGCCTTTGCGGGATCAGCTTCAATCGTTAACTAGCAGGCTCTACGAACATACGGAAAAGGTCCAGCATGACATCACGAACAGAGAGATGGAGAGGCAATCATTCCTCCGAGACATGCAGCAGGAGCGGGACCGATTGAACGACGAGATCAAATCTGTCGACAATTCTGTCAAAGATCTAGCGGAGAAGATCAAAGGCATAGATAATAAAATCCGGGAAACAAATGGCGTGACCGTGACATCTCTACTTGGCCGCATCCATGAGTCTGAAAAGGCTACTACGGAAGAGATCAAGGCTCTCACCCGAAAATTCGAGGAGACGGCCCAGTTGGCAAAGAGAGACATCTCTGACGCTGTCGGTCGGCTAGAGGCTCTTGAGAAGGTCAAAGAAGAGCTGGCGAGCTTGCCTCTCGACAGGCTTGCTGAAATTGGTCTAGGTCAGCCAAAGATGGACACGCAACCTAGAGATGAGCATCGGAAGCGGAGGAAGCCCACTGCATCCTCAGACGAAGAGCAAAGCTCCAGTATTCCAACTAGTGTCTCAGAGGTCCATTCGTCCTCCAAATCCAGCCCGAGTCTCGAGACGGATCCTAGCTCGGCAAGAAAGAAGAAGAAAAGAAAGAAGCGGCAGATAGAGGAGGGAACTGTCAACTCCGGTAACGGGCGATAGCTTTTATGCATATATTTCAAATGGAGGAAACAATTATCGGATCGATCTCTACTTTGCGCGGCATTTCTTGGTTAAAACCATCGATTTCGGAGGGAACTTTGCTGTTATAGATACCAATGTAATAAGTCCTATTTTTCGAGAAGATGCCAACGTGCTATATTAGGTACGGTGTGTGAACAATAATACAAACAGAAGATAACACAGGGTCTATTACATCCACATCTATATGCTGATCCGATGCAATCCTACGCATTTTTCTTCAAGAAATTGACAACAGCTAGAGACCGGAAGTCAGCAAATACAGTTACTAGAGCAAGAGTTAAAAACATACCATGTCTAAAATCCTCCGGCTTCTCCGAAATGAGCCAGTGACCCGCATCGATATCAGCGATTTCCGCGTTCGGGAAGAACTTCTTGATCGCAGGGATCATTGCATTGGTGACATAACGGCTCTTGGTACCGCGTACAAACAAGGTCGGTCCGTCGTACTGTACCTCGCCGGGCTCGTGCCAGGGGAAATCGGCCATTTCGTCCAGAGACTTGGAGAGGACGTTGAGCGGGACACGGAACTTCAGATGGCCGTCGTCGGTGCGGATGAGATTCGTGAGGAGAAATTGGCGGATGGGGAGAGACTGTTTCCATTGTATAAGATGGAGAGAACGAGGACGGGAAATCTATAGGAGAATTGCTCCTATGGCAGGGTAAAGTTCTGGACTTACCTGTTCAAATGGCTGTAGGATCTTATCCGCCTCGCTCTGTTTGGTCACCTTAGCGGCCTCGATCTCTAGCATCCCGTTGACGTATTTCCTAAAGTCGCTCTGCAAAGGAGCTTTGACGGGAGAGTTGTCCACGGGAACAAGAGCAGACACCAAATTAGGTGAGCGCAATGCGACTGTCATGGCTACTTTGGCACCCCTGTTTTCTCAGCATTAGCTTCCTTCGGTATGCCCCTGTTTAATTCCAATGTGGACTATTCAGATAACATCGAAAACATACATAGAATGACCAATCAAAACAGCCTTGCTGATGCGATGTCGATGGAGGAAGTTCTCAACATCATCGGCCATGATAGTATAGTTATGTTCCGGAGCATGAGGGGAATGTCCATGATTTCGAAGATCCTACCAAGTCACAAGAACATCAAGTGAGCTAAATATCCCAATTCAACGGACATTCTACCTATCATAGAATATGCATCTCACAACGAACCACTATGAACACCTCCCGGTTCAAGTCACGTGTCAAGACCCTATTGTCAATGTATTAGAGCTAAAACATGCATAAAAACCAGAAATTGGATCGACTAAGATTCGTGAATGGTTTAGTTTGTGAGTATATACATACTTACTCATACTCCGATTATTCATCTTCGATCCGAACAGGCCGTGCATGAATATGATCGGGTCTCCTCCCTTCTGTGCATGGTTTGCTTTTGAATCTGGCGTGAAGATCTGATGTGAAAGTTCGAAATTGAGCCGTCTCGATGTCGAGAATGCTCGACGGAGCGAGGGGCTTCTCAATGGTCTGAAAGGTAGCATGGTCTGCCTTGTGGTTGGAAATGTATACGTTAACTAACGAAGGAGAGATTACCTATCCAGACTGCCGGTTGGAAGCCATGGCAATAGAGCATCACGTGATGGCGTAGAGCCATTTGCGATTATATCAGCATGTGGAGGTGGAACATCTTATTGGTCAAGGAGTACAAATCATCTACAACCACTTGGTCCTTTCATCACTTTAAATCGACACCATCTAATCTATACTCAAGTCACGCAAAATGGAGGTCCTAGCGAAAGCATCAGTCGGCATAGAGGAAAGCATTCCCCAGGTTTGGAGAATGGGCCGCTTTCAAGCAACCTAGGGTAGAGTCAAGCTTAGAGATCAACCTGACCAACAAGGAGCCCATGAGATTGAGATCACTTTATCACTCTTTCTATTATTCCCGGATACATTTATAGTTACGGGGTATTTATTTTTGCCCTGTGGGATTCCGATTCCCTACGAGACGTTCCAGACTTGATATGAGACGCTACGATCAATTCGAGCCCTGTCGTTCTATGTCCTGGGTACCTATGTTATAGTGAATAGTCTATCTTGGTGCAGTATATACAAGAATCCTCTCTAATCATGCTACATGGTCTCATGAGGTTAAGAGCTATAATTTTTGAAGAATATGTCTAGTTCTCCCCAGACGAAGCACTGGACAAAGCTCTGGCAACAATGTCTAATGCAGCAATACACTGTCTTGACATCAGCTCTTCGTCCATTTCTCAAAACAGGCCCTCGCTCGTTGGCGATCTTACTTTCCTCAGCTTTCCAACAGCGGAGGAACGACCTCTAGTAGATGTTCCACGATAGCATCGGGACCGCGCTCGACTTGCAGACCGTGTGGGATGGCATGTGTCTTGAGACCTGGTCTGAGCGACCTGCCGATGTTTTGGATCTCTTCAGCTTGCTCGGCTGTCCACATTGAAGCACAGAACTATTTTCATTGTCAGCACAGGTTCGACATATCCAAAATACTGCATTATGTTCAATGCTGCTTCCTCTTACCAATACGTCAGGCTGAAATTCCTTGACTTTAGGAGCTACCTCCTCGATCGCTGTCGTAGACATCAGTAAAGGGCCAGAAAGTCAAGTAAGTATAGGAAAGTGAACACACTCTCGCAGTTTGCAGCGTAGATAATGGTGTAACGGTCCTTTAGTGCCTCGACCATGCGCCCAATGAGCCTCTTTGCTCGTTCCGGCGCTGTGTTGACGGTGACCAGCGTGTAAGGTCCTTTAGGGCCAGACTCAGACATTTTGACCAGGTATATTCTTGCAATTCTTTTGTTCTCTCCGATGATCCAGGCAGCAATAAATTGAATTCCTTATGATATTTTCTACGATTTATTGAAAGCTCGGCGATGCGATCGTTGCGTCGGTGGGAAATCCGAATGCCCCTCCCCACGCTGCCCCTCCCTGGTGTGGGGAGCGATATTTAGAGGAGAGTCAACTTAGGCACGGGGTATAGATTCTGCCGGCATTTTCACCTCCTCATCTCGCAGTTGCTGTATCACGGAGTTGCACCGGTCAAATATGTGTGGATAATGTGCTTTATGTCGACACCGGCCATTGATAGCGATTGAGAGGGGCTAAATCCGGGATCCCCAAAAATTTCTTTATGGAGTAAACTCATACCTTTTAACAAAGGACGCATATCGTACATTGATTATTTTTTTACGATAGGTTGGTTATAGCTTCCAAAATGGCAACAATCGCATCGCGTTTTTCGCGTAAGTAGAACCTCCAATTGAACCAGATCAGCCAAAAGATTTTCTTCTGATAAATCCACAGGTCTCGTGCGTTTTATTCCCAAGTCAGACGCGTCAAAGATCCTCTTGGGAGAACCAGTCGACGCCAGCATCGATGTTGGATTGGCAACATACCGCAATCAGGATGTAGAAGTTCGCCTTTTCTCCGGTACATCGGTGCTGCAGCCGGGAGAGAAGACAGATACTGTCGAGACGATCGGGAGGGTTCTCTCCCCGTTGACGAAACAGGAAGTAGGCACGATTAGATGTATTGGGCTGAACGTGAGTTTCCCTACATGGAAGTTTCATAGATGATGATTGACAAGGGTATCAACGGCAGTATGTCTCCCATGCTAAGGAGATGAACATGGCGCTCCCCGCGGTACCACCGCTATTCCTCAAGCCTGCCACATCACTTGCGGATCCATGGCCGGCAAACTCAATTCTGCCAAAGATCACCCAGCTCGATAACACGGGCGATTATGAGTCTGAAATGGCCATTGTAATTGGCCGCGATGCGAAGAACGTTAGCGAAGCTGATGCTTTGGATTATGTCCTCGGATATACTGCCGCCAACGACATCTCCAGTAGGACGTCACAGATGGCGCAAAGTCAGTGGTGTTTTTCAAAGGGGTTTGATACCTCGTGTCCTTTGGGTATGTCTCATCATGATAGATGAAGAAGGAGCTATATACTGATATACTGATGTTCATGCCAAACAGGACCCGTCCTGGCTTCGGCCTCATTGATCCCAGACGCGTCTAAGCTCCGTATTCGGGGCCTGAAGAACGGAAACCCCGTACAAGACTGCGGGCTAGAGTAAGCACAACCATAACTATTTTCTTCCAACGTAAACATCTCAATACTAACGTGTCGCAATCGAAAACAGAGATATGATTTTCACCGTTCCCCAACTAATCAGCTTCCTCTCACAAGGAACAACTTTACCAGCAGGAACTGTCATTTTAACAGGAACACCACCTGGAGTTGGCGCAGCTTCGAAGAACTTCCTAAAGGCGGGTGATGAATTTGCGGTTGAGTTGCTCCCTCATGTGGGGACTTTGATTACCAAGTTTGTCAATGAGTGAGGGAGGATCCTTGGGGGATTTTCAGGAAGTCTGTTTTATAGAGACAGTTGTTATAGATATCCATATTCAGGGACGGATATAAAAATGAAATTCTCAGCTATCATCGAATGCGTAAGTTTACATGGATTGTCTTCTGCGTTTTCTTGTTGGAGTTCCCTGCATGTAGACAGAGCTCCCGTCAGCTGTTCCCCACACTGGCCTGGTCCACATTAAGAGTGTACTATATACTCTAGGCTATCAAGTAGTGTGATTGTACCAATGTATTTTATGAACCATAGATTTAGCGTGTAAAGAGATTCTATAGTTGTCTCAATAGAGACGAGGACCTCGGATCCTTTATAGTCAACTCAGATATACGAAGGCGGGCATGGTTGATCATCCTAACGCAATACTGAAATCAAAGTCCCACAAGGCCATATTTTTCAACTTTATATCTTTCACTCATATTATGTTGCACGGTCAAAGTACGTCAATACAGACAACAGGAATAACTGATTATAGCTTCTCCGCCGGGTTCCTCAACGCATTTCCATAATCGCCCCCATTTGGCGTCCTCACAATCGTATGAATGTGGAATTTTGCTGGCTCCTCATTCGTCAAAAATACACCAGAATGGTGGTCGAACTCAAAGATGATGATAGGACACTGGATTCGAAAATAGAATGGATCGTCATCGCCGTATTCGCCAATCCAAGAAAAATAGGCGTTATCGAAATGTTCCTTGATCTGGGCCTTGCGGATCTCTCGTGCTTTCTTCGGGTGGTAGAGTAGGAATTGCTCCGCGATATCGAGAATGAGGTTCTTCTGTTCTGAAGTAAACTCGGAAACACGGACCCCCTCATAGGGAACAATGCGGTTGTCACGAAAGGCACCGCAGAGATGGCGCTGGTCATCACGATTCCATCGATCAACGGTCAAGTCGCCTGTCTGCTTCATGCCCGGGTCGCGCAACTTCTTGAAGATCTGTGCTCGCTTCTGCTGAGATTCAGACAGACTCTGCATGAGCTTCAGACCGAGATCACCTTCTGGGTGAAGGATCTGCGTGCCGTAGAACTCGCCATCGTCCACGACATTAGGCTCTGCACCGGTGAAAGTTGGAGAAATCACAATCTGACTTCCCTTCAGGAACACGTTCAGACACAGATGATGTCCGTACATGTTCCATCCCCAGGCTTCCGTGGTCGAGGGAGTGCCAAAGAGCAGGAAATTGTACGAGTACTTGTTCATGATCTTGGGAATTTCACACACTTCGCCCAGGAAGTGGTTAATCCGCATAGCGCCCAGCGCCTTTTGGTAGCCTTCTGGGGAAAGTGAGGCTTCTATGACAGCGAGGATCGCACGGGCAACACTTTCATCCTGCTCCTCGAGTCGGAGACCGAATGGTCTGAGTAGAAACTCTGGGTTCGACCATGCTCGCCATTCATGGGCGTTGACGGGATACTGCAGCTTGGATTTCTGCTCGGGAGAGAGCTTCGATAACAGATTTTCTGTGGCCTGGACGATCTTTCCAGTGTCTACTCCCTCATCTTGGATCTTGAACAGATCTGGAATGATGTTTCCTGTAGATTGAACACATTATCAGCATTTGCCCTTTGTCTACGACATCCAAAACACAAAAAAATTAACAATGACACCAACCATCGCTCGTAACGCCCTTATACGGCTCCTCATACAACTTCTCCCACGCCTTAGTCAAATTATACAACCACGGCGGAACATGGTTTTTCTGAAACGCTTCTGCGTACGAATAGGCATCTTGCTGCTTCGCTTCCTGAAACCGCGGCGTGTTGAGATCAGGTAGGTGCTTGCGAAAGGCGGCAGATGCCTTCTCGAGTTTCGTCATTGTTTGCGTAGCCGTAGCCATTTTGACTTTCTTCTCTTGTTATATTGCTATTTCGACTGGTTGCTGTCTGAGGAAGGGCAGATAGAGAGCGCGCGAGAGAGGTGTGAAATCAACAGGGCATTATTGGTGCCCGGAATATTATGGATCGACCAGCAACTCCACGATAAACTGGATCTAGAAATTAAGGCAAGTCAGGTTACTTACCTTATCTCCTTAGTCGTCACTTGGAGTTAGAATTACAAAGACTCGGACTCGAATGGGATTTTCTATCAACACTCGCGTTATATATATATGTATAGCCAGCTGATAAGTAGGTATTACATTCTACCCTTCGGAATCTACATTCTCCCCCTTACTGAATAGCCGCCTCTGATATGTCTTCGCTTGGTAATAGCATTCACCATCCTCATACATCATCCTCATACACGGATCTGCAGCGCTTGGAAAGTCTTTTCCCGCAGCAAGCTTGGCTTGGTGATCATTACGCGGGGGTGGGAACTGATCTAGACTATCTAGTCGGTAATTGACAGCAGCCGAAAGACCCGAAGAGGGATATCTGAAATGTGTGGGGATGTAGGTATCTCAGAGCGTCCCCACAAAATATTATTCCCACGATCCCCACAGCATGGACATCCCCACAATATTTGCTCCCCTCTTAATTTTCCCAAATGGGATTGGTACACTCTACTGCGACGACTTGTGAAGCTTGATACGAGGCCAAGGAAATATCCCTGCTCTAAATGAGGAGAAGTAATGTACACTTGTGGTCGGCATGTAGAGACGGCTGTCGGGGAGGAAGTGCGTTTCTCTCGTCGGATAATGCCCTCTGGATCCAGTCGTCATTATTGGATTGTTTGTGCTTGCTCTCGGTATTTCTTATCCCGAAGGAAATTGCCGAACAAAGCTTTTCGAAGCATAATCGAATGTGCAGGTGATGAAAGCTGAGAGGCTTGAGAACAGGCGACTGGCTTTTCGTTGGGTTCTCAGGCTGGCCCCCTTCCCTTCCATCGAGAAGGCCGCTTGTCCTGCATCCAGCGAGGGATCCGAATGACACGACAATACCTACGTTCCGATCTCTCGCAACGAAACACTCACCGTCGGATGTAATAGACCATGATAGCCTGCAGACTAAATCTCGTAGCACGTGCTAACAATGTCTAGTACACACTCATTCTGAGACGGTCGGATAAGAACTATAGCAAGAGCAGGGGTTGATCTGACCAACTATCCAGTTCTGACTAGGGAGGATGGTAAGAAAACCAGGATCAAAGACATCATACGACGCCGGTCGATGCGGACTCGTGCAGGTCTTTATCTGTTTTCCGTGTCATCCCACTTGAGATTGCTTGAAGCAGAGCAGGTGGAAAGGTCTTATCCATATAAACAGGTGTTCAAAAGTTCCATTTGGATGATTCATAGAGAACCATATCAATTTCGAGAAAAGAAAAATCTGAGCCAGATGCAAAGATTATCATGAATAGCATGCGCTTTCGCATTAGCGTTCGTGTTCACTCTCCATTTTCCATTCTTATTCCCATATGCGCAAATGACAACATACAATGAGCGATACATGCTATACAATACGATGAAAATCATTTCAGGGCGGACTCGGTTTCTCTAAATCGCCATTTCTTTCCTTGCCAGTGCAATAGGATTGTTGGGATGGCACTTACGCCCACCATGAGAGCAGTCGTGACACCTGCACTAGCTGCTGTGCCAATGCTCTCGAACATGTCAGGAAACCTGGTTATGTTAGCTATGATACTCACGAAATGAGGGAGTAGAATTCCGTCGACAGTTATACACTTACCAGAACGGCCCGATGAATCCCCAGATCTGTCGGACGAAAGTGATAAATACACCAACACTGGCTGCTTCATGTGGTAGGCTGTCCACGGCATAGGTGACCAATACGGTGGTCACGACTTGGTTCCCAAAAGCGGCGATTGCAGCTCCAACAACAGGCGACACTACCCAATGACCCTTGGGCGCCTGTTCAGTTGTAACCAGGAAGACAATCAAACCGACAATGGTCAATATGAAACCGATGTAGCTCAGCCAAAGTCGAAATTCGGGCTCAGGTCGAGTTCGGATTCGTTTTGCGCGTTGGTCCATCCACGCGTCAGACATGGATCCTCCTAGCTGTTCACCGAGGATAGACCCGATGATAACACCGATGAATTGCATTCCCACCTGTTCTGTGTTGAGATTGAATTTCGTCTGGAGAAGCTGGGGAATCTCCACTGTAATCAAGATGCTACCGAACAGGAAGACCATTGCGTAGGCGACAGCCGGGATGAGTACGGTCAGATTCTTCGCCAGAGTCAATGGCCGGATGAATCCCCAGAGGCTGAGTGGCTTGGTATCAATGCGTCGGAGCGAAATATACTGGTTTCTGAACTCGGAAGCTTGACTGTCGATGTCATCCCCGAGGAAGCGTGTTTCTGGCCCGAAGAAGATGTAGAGGATGAATTGGACACCATTGACCTGCAGCAAATGGTAATTAATAAGTGTCTTCCCCGTAGATGCTGGATTTATATCCTTACTATGGCCAGTATCCAGAAGATCCATCGGTATCCTACGCGAAAGGCGACGAATCCAAATATCAATGGCCCAACAGGAACTCCTAGCGTCACCATCACCGTCCATATTCCCATGTAACGCGCACGCTGCTTCTTAAAATAAGTCTCCATAACCACGGCACTTCCCAGCGCCGCCGCTGGGGAAATAAAGAAGGCCACGATGGCCCTACATGCTGCCATCGATGCATAGTCTGGACTCTTGGCGCAGCCAATATTGCCTGCTAGGCTGCAGATCGTCGACAGGAGGAAGATTGGGCGACGCCCAAAGCGATTGGACAGCGGCCTCCATATAAGAGGAGCACCGCCTAGAATCGCGATCTGGAGGGATGTAAGGTACGATGCACGCTGGATGCTGACCCCGAAGTCTTGGGCGATGTCTTCATATGCTGGGATGATTGATCCGGCAGTAAACGTCGCCATCATGGCGTGAAAGGCCACGAGGATGAGATTAATATTTTTCTGTATAGTTCAACCTGAGATTAGAAGTTTGTCCCATTTATAAAGGCTTTGGGTTGAATACCTTCCATGTCGGCCAGTTGTATGGGTCAGCACCGCTAAATGAAGGCACCGGATCCAGATCCAAACTGCCATGTCTTTGAAGGAGGAACTCCTTGTGTGCTGGGGAGAGTCCATCGATGGCAGTCTTTGCCCGGCTAGCATGAGATCCAAGAGAGGCCTGCTCTATAAGATCGATGTCCTCCTGCTTAATAGAACGCGAGACGTCATCTGTTTGTGATTCTGGCGACACCTTGTCGCCTTCTCTCGTGGACGACATGCTTCCCCTATTGGATGGAAACGACTAAGTACTGGATAAACACGAGGGACAAGCCGTATTGTGAAGAAGTCCTGACCCCGGGGCTTATAACTGCTCCCAGGACAACGCCCGTACGAACGAGGGACATCTTCGTGGGGAGCGATCCCGTCACATAATGCAACATGTATGGGCAATGTTTACTAGTCGTTCGACTATCACATCCCATTTTCATCCGAGGGCAAAGCTGGAACTACCAATGCAGTATCCATGTCGCAGCCAAATAGAAGGAATCGACACGCTAAGCATCAGGCTTAGCCGATACTCGGCGACATGATATGACGAAGCGGAGAGACAATCTCCGCATGTGGCGGACGGCGCCCAAACGGTTCCAAAAGCCATGCAAGCCGTGCGCGATTGAGGAAAAGATCCGTGGGATCAGATCCGTGTGACTATGGGGAAACGTCAGCGAAGCTTGGTAGCCGATCGAATATGGGGGAGGCGTTCGGGATAGCGAACTATGTATATAGCGGTCTTCGTCTCCACGCGGCTTCTTGCATGTGGTCCCCGGCCAGAAAGATACCCTGCACTGCTGATAGGAAGGAAAAACGATGCGATAATCATCCTCCTTTGCACTTGGGGTCTCGACTCCTGATGCCTTGCCTTGGCTGTAGTAGTAGGCTGGCGGTTGAAACAGTTCAAGAACCAGAAGATCGCCCGGCCTCCGCTTTGCCCCACACGTTGTCGTCTTCTCCACGCTCATCCGGCCGGCGACTTGCGACTGTACAAGACAAACCCCCAAAGATGACAGCTACCGGATCGATGGCAGATGGCACAAGAAAGTCAGTGTGCAAGGTCTGCCAGAAAGCTTTCTCCAAGGCAGAACATCTAAGGGTAGAGATCTGTCCTGTTTCGAGACATCCTCATCAGTAAGCTGACCATTGGGCAGAGACATGAACGCAGTCGTAAGAACGAACCACAAGTCAAGCAGGGTAAATGGTCCACGCGAACTAACAAAGGACTTCTATGCTTAAAGACACCGGCTCCAAACCATTTGTCTGCAAAGACTGCAGAAGGCCCTTTGCTCGTCAGGATGCCTTAATACGCCATGAAAGGCTTCACACCCGCCGCAGCAGCAATAAGAATACTACACCATTATCACCATCTACTTCTGAGCCTACAAGGGCAGACTCGGTGTCTCTATGGCAAGATGGGAGTGTCCATGGTCATGACCGGACTGCCGTTGCTGCGATGCAAACTCCAGCAACACAAGACCAGACATGGATAGGATCCCAATCTGAAGATGTGTCCGGCCTGCATCATGGCGCAGTAGGAACAGAATTGGATTTCGGACTAATTTGGCCCGACGCAGAAGAATTATTCCAAACGATCATGTCCTCTGATACTACAGACCAATGGCAGATCCCGCTGGGGACCTTGCCATTCCCACCAACAGTGCCACCACCGAGCGGTTTCAACCTCGACTCTCCAAGCTCATTTGATGATAGAGGTTCTTCGGTAGCTGCAATACCTTCTGGGGAAGGACATCAAGCGGTGCACGATGTGACAGAGATGGTTACCAGCTCCGTGAGTCTTTTCCAGCTTATTTTGAAACTAACAGGGAGACTGATATGTGGCTAGTCCTCTAGCGTTACTGCTGCCGTAAAAGCAACGTCAATCACATCTGTTTTCCTTGATGAATGTTTGCATATGTTCTTTGTCCGCTTCATCCCTACATTTCCCATTCTTCATCGAGCAACCTTTGTCTTTAGAGAGTGCACGCATCCGTTACTTCTCAATGCTATTGCTATCGGGTCACTATACTTGGGACCCAAGAATGCAGCTGGCAAGGTGTGTATACTGCCAAAACTATTTCCAAAATCGTCCATGCAGGCATTTTCTCACTGCTTCCAGGGAGAGGCTCTATGGCGTCTGGCCCACACAGCTGTCGCAACTTCGGTGAGTTGATTGCTTTCAAAGACGCGTACTGGTTACTGACATGGCGTAGTGGCAATCATTAATTACACATCGTGGTCCATATGATGTATGCAAAGGCGTCCAACTCGTGATTACAGCCCTACTGGGTCAAGTGTACGGGGCTTTGTCCAAGGTATGTTGACTGAAGCCATAGTGGATATTTTCTGACAGACAGTAGAATCAAGCAATTCGTACTACAAGCCAGGTATTTCGGGCGCTTGGATTCTTCTGGGCCAGACATTGTGGGATGTTTGACAGCGAGCCGTGGAATGTCGAGAACCTCCCCTCCTTAAACGCTTCCAATGCCGAGAAGGAACACCACTGGCGGACCTGGGCTGCCAGAGAGATTCAACAGCGTGCGATCTTGGCATATTACATCCTCGATGGTATTGTGGCTCAGATGTCTGGAGACAGCACTTCAGTCCGTCATGTTGCTAATCCGCTCACTCTCTCATGTGACGATGCCATTTTCAACGCCAGTACAGCTGACGAGTGGATTGTGCTGATGCGATCTCGGAAAACGGAGCAGCCATCGTTCCGACTGATCTTCCGCTCTCTGTTCTCGCCGTCTAGTAGCTCCTATCCTCTAGATCTCACATTCAGCGTCCTGTCGCTCAGAGTGATCTTGGAAGGATTCCAGTCATTGATACTAGACTGTGATGAAAACAACGTGGCTACTGTTGGTGTCCCGGCGAGATCTGACGTGAGAAAGGCATTAGCCCAACTGCACGAAGGCATTGGGATCAACACTCATCTGTCTAGTTCCGAGAAGCTAGAGATATTTCTACGATGGCATACTATCTGCCTGGATACTGTCACGAACTCCTCGTTACTTTGCAGCCAGGTCTGCTCCATCTACGGGATCACCCAACATCTCTGTGGAGGGAATAAGGCACCAAAGGCTAGGTTGGATCTGGCCAAATGGGCGAACAGCCGGGACGCCCGTCGAGCATTACTGCACGCTGTTGCGATTCAAGACATCGTAGAGCAGCTCCCCAGGGGCAGGGCGCATGTTATCCACATGCCCAGCTCTCTGTTTGCTGCCGCGATTATCTATACTTTATTTTCACTTGCGGGACTGGCCTCCGTGTGTCTTCCACGGATGCCAGTCTGGCGAGAGGTGCTCTTATCTCAGGGAGACGATGACTTGGTGGTCGGGGATATGATGCCTGGTTCTGAAACCAGCCGCTATATCCGAGGGGAACTTCGTGGTCCGACCACTGGTGGGACAACAAGAAATCTGCTGTACGAGCTGAACTCGATGCAGAAGTTGTTCCGCTGCTTGGCCTCGCAGTGGGGAATAGCACACGACATGGAGGATGTTGTCGACAAATGGATATCGCTATGCCACTGAGTTGGACAGGTACCACCAGAGGAAGTTGTGGTAGTTGAGACGCTCCGCCAACGAGGGAACGCAGCCATGCCACAATGCATCAGGGATACAACAGTATCCGACGTCAGGCACCAATCGCTGTCGAGAGTACAGTAAAGTAGGTACCTGCAGAGTCAGAAATTCTGTCATTAGCAGTCCACGCCATGGCCAGACCAATGTATATATCTGTTACCGTGGGTATTGTACAGGCCGGAGTCAGTCCCAGGAGAGTGGAATTATAAATACGCAGTTTCCTTGGCATGCATGTCTATCTGCGGGAATACTGATTATTTTACGTTTGTCGCTATTCGGTTGCATCGTGCTAGTCACTAGATGCCAGACTGCCTTCAGCCACTTGCTGCGAAAATGGTCGGACAAGGAGTGCAGGGAGGGGTATACCCAATTGCTCGGTCTGGCAGTTCGTGGGGACTCGTTGAGCACCTTGTCCGACGCGACTATGGTTACATGGTATGCAATGATCCATGCCGTCTCGACGAAGATCCATATTGTACTTCGACAAGGACGGTGTATGATCATCGTATCGTGGGACAGTGAAAGGCGCCGGCCTTTTTTTTGAGTGTAAGATAATCTAATCTCCGAAGCGATATCGGATTCACCGAGACGGCGATGAAACGTGAACCCCGATGAATCCAGGTGCTATTTCGGGCATATCTAGATTCTACAGAAGTATTTCCCATCCGACGCGATTAATCTTATTATTATCTGCAATAGCGGGACCCCGAGCTTCGTGAAACTCATGAAACTCGGCCATCGGGGCCGAGCGAAGTCTTCGGGCGTAACGCCGAGAGGATGTTCCTATTCCGGGTAATCATGGCCGAATAGCTATAGAAGTACGCAGTATTTAAAGCCACCTTATCAATGTATTATATGCTCCATCCATTCACTCTTCATCAGTTCATTCTCTTCCACATCTCAGATACCCACGATAGATATCACGCAGTAAAGTCTTCATTTGTAATCCTTCTATTACCCTCGTCAAAATGAGCGCCGCCCAAACCAACCCGTCAGGTCGCGTGAACCCATTTCAAGTATGTGGCCCCCCGCATTGTAAACAGTCTTATAAACCGATATTCAAATCTCTTTTGTATGCCCTCGATTGACACGTCTGCAGGACTCCCGCCATCTCGATCTCCTCCATACATCTACAAGCGCCCCGACATCGACGAGATCCGCGGCAACCCATCCAAAGTCCTCGCCGCCATCGATGAATTCGACACCAAAGTGAAATCACTTCCGAACGTGGGCCCCCAGAAAGGCAAATACGTTACCGATGTCATCGCAGAGCTCAAGCCCGAATTCATGGTCGAGCTAGGCAGTTATGTCGGATACTCTGCTGTCTTGTTCGCAGACGCCGTCCGTCGCGCCGGTGGAAAGCGCTATATCGGTCTAGAGAAAAGTCCCGAATTCGCAGCCGTCACGAACATGATTGTCGAATTGGCTGGGCTACGCGATTTCGTCACTATTATCGTTGGATCGAGCTCGAAGACGCTCCAGAAGTGGGCGACGACTGGAGAAATCAAGCAGATTCCATTGCTATTTCTCGATCACTTTAAGCCGCTTTATACGGTCGATCTGAAGCTATGCGAGCATTATGGTCTTGTGGCGCCCGGATCGGTGCTCACGGCTGACAACGTGATTAGCCCTGGCGCGCCGCAGTATCTGGCTTATGTGCGGAGCAGCGTCGAGGAGAAGAGGAAGGCGGCCAAGGAGGTTGAGCAGAAGGCTCAGAAGGAGGAGTTTGAGTTTGCTGGAAATCCGAACTTGGTATATGAGACCAAGTTGCTGGAGGCGACCTTGCATGATGGGAGATCGGTATGTACAGGGTTTTGCCTGTTGACTGTTTCTGGACTTGCGGACTGTTTGCTAACGTAGGAATTATAGGATGGTATCGAAGTCTCCAAGGCTGTCCGCGAGGAGAAGGCCTGATGGCGCCTAGGAACTGTTTAATGTTGTGGCATGTGTATATCTGCACATCCTCGTTACGATGTCGGCATGGTTGACTATAGCTAGATAGAGTACTTTTTCTGTCGGTAAATAGCAGAAGTACTGCCTATCTCTTTTAGTGCCTGCCAAAGTACTTTCCATAGATCGGTTAATTTAACGGCTTGTTGAACGCAAACTGTGTGGAATCTCTTGTTACGCCAGCATGTTATCGCCACTAGTAGTCGTGTCTTGGCCCCAATGACAATATCCATTGTAATAGTGGACGTACTAAGGTCTCTATCCCGGTCCAGTCTATCGTCTATGTGGATCGCATCCCCGAGAGAATGGAGCAAGAGGACTATGGTTATCGTCGTAGATTCTGGGGATGGGCATCTATCCCCGACTACTTCGATTCTTCCCCCACCGGAGCCTCCAGACGTTTCTCGCTTTGATTCTTCCTTTTAACCGTCCACGAGAAATATTAAACGAGGAGAAAGTTAACCCCGCCGGGAAGAGCCAGAAGTTCTTAAGCATCGAGCTTGCCTGTTGCTGTTTCTCCCTCCAACAACGAAGCGTTCCGTGCGCCACAACGCGGGGCCCCAGGTATGTCTTGGGCTAGTTCTCCGGATTCCTTAGACAACGGCGCAGCGCCATCTCAACGCTAACAAGAAACTCCCGGCGATTGGAGGACAAGCTTAAGATGCAGCCAGACCATGAGGGCTCTCGCGTGCCAGACGGCAAGTTTGTACCATCCTAACGATTGTCGAGTCGGTGCGTTGCCGTTTGCCGATAGTATAAAGATGACGGTTCACGCGCGCATGATGGGATGGCAGCAGCAGTCGCAGGAGGCTGGCAGTGGTGCTGTTATCTTGTCAATCAATTCAGGACTGTGTGTGTGCTGTTTTTCTGCGTCGAAGTGTGCCCATCATGAAGCTACCCACGTTCCCGAAGATCTATAACACCTACTTTGTCGCGATTATCGCGACGGTAGGTGGTATGCTCTTTGGATTCGATATCTCGTCCATGTCAGCGATTGTTGCTACGGATCAATACATTGATTTCTTCGACAATCCTCATGGCGTGCGCCAGGGAGCCATAGGTTCCGTGTTGGCAGCTGGTTCTGTCGTGGGATCTATCATTGCAGGCCCAATCTCCGACAAGCTTGGTCGTCGCGATTCTATCATGTTTGCTTGTCTGTGGTGGCTTGTGGGCACTGCCATCCAGGCAGGAGTCAACGGTTTCGGGATGCTGATGGCCGGTCGTCTCCTCAATGGTGTCTGCGTTGGAATCACTTCCTCTCAGGTGCCTGTGTATCTAGCAGAGATTGCCAAGAAGGAGAAGCGCGGCTCGATCATTGTCATCCAGCAGTTGGCCATCGAATGGGGTATCTTCATCATGTTCTTTGTTGGCTATGGATGTTCCTTCATCGCTGGCCCGGCATCATTCCGCACTGCATGGGCGTTGCAGCTCGTTCCCTGCGTTCTATTGATGATCGGCCTCCCTTTCCTGCCTCGATCGCCACGTTGGCTGGCGAAGGTAGACCGCACTGAGGAAGCTGTCACTACCTTGGCTCGAATCCAGGCTGGAGGCAACGTAAACGATCCGCTGGTCGTTGCAGAGTGGGAGGAAATCACCACTGTCTTGGCTGCAGAACGTACAGCGGCCCCCGGATGGCGCAAGTTCGTCCAGAATGGCATGTGGCGTCGAACCATCGCTGGCTTCACCGTTCAGGCGTGGCAGCAGTTGAGCGGTGCAAATATGATCACATACTACGTAATATATGTGTTTCAAATGGCGAGGTAAGTGCCTTTACTACTTACTCCCAAGCCCCGATATAAGTGATATCTAACTCTAAGAAAACAGTTTGAGCGGAAACGTCCTCCTGGTGTCGTCCGGAATTCAGTACGCTCTGTTCATCGTCTTCACATCCGTCATATTCTTCTACATCGACAAGACTAGCCGCCGTGGTCTTCTCATGTACGGCGCCCTGGGAATGGCCGCCTGCCACTTTGTCGTAGGCGGAGTGCTCTCATCAGGCGAATACGTCCCCAACGGCGTCGACGGAAATCTGAACGTCCTCATCAAAGTGATGGGAGGGAAGGCGCACACCGTCATTGCCTTTTCGTATCTCCTCATCATTGTCTATGCTCTGACTCTGGCTCCTGTCGCTTGGGTCTACGCCGCAGAGGTCTGGTCGCTAGAGACTCGTGCTACAGGAATGGTAATCATCTCCAGTCATCTACCTATCTATGCAACATGAGAACCTGCGCTGATACATCTTACTATACAGGGAATTTCCGCCGTTGGAAACTGGCTCTTCAACTTTGCTCTCGGCCTATTCGTACCCCCAGGCTTCGCCAACATCACATGGAAGCTCTTCATCGTCTTTGGCGTTCTCTGTGTTGGCGCCGCTATTCAAGTCTTCTTCACGTAAGTGTCTACCATCTTGCTACCGGCAAACCCATATCTAACACATCTACTTCGTATCCAGATACCCTGAAACATGCGGCAAGACTCTAGAAGAGATCGAAGAGATGTTCAGCAAAGGCGGTCCACGACCATGGCAGACCAAGCCTGGTGGCTCGAAACTGGACGCGCTCATCGAGGAAGCGAAAGAGAAAAACATTGAAATCAAGGATGTCAAAAGCGGGGCTATGCACCATGAGACTGTGCCTGTGGGATCGAAGGTTGATGTCTAGGTGGTTTTGATTCTATGAGAAACAAAACATGCTCATTGGATTTTACCATTACCAATACAGATTACTGGCTTATCTTTCGATGATATTACACATATGAATAATCAAGATGAATACAAATCTTATGACGAGATAATCAATTCTAGCTATACTCCTGAAGTTCACATGTCGGATATCAAGTATTATACGTCATTCGTCTCATCACCAAAGTGAATCCCAATAACCACATCGAAAAGTAGATGTACTGTACATTCCGCCTTTGCAAAAGCACAACTAGCTAGATACTTCCATAACTTCCCCTCATTGATCCCAGCTCCATCCCCCCAGTAATAGATCTATACTGAAAGAAGAAGGTTTCCAAGTTCGGAATTTGCCGAAGTATGGACATCCAAGAATGCTTATTGGTGGGAATATCGATGGATGATAACCATGAATTGTTGATTTGGGGTTTAATCAAACAGAAGACGGCCAGGGTTAGCCAATAGGACATAATGGTAATAGAAGTTGCGGATAAGTACAATAATGGGCATTTTTTGGACGTATAAAACCTCCAGTGCGGATAAAAAAGACATGGACCAAGCACATGGAGGGAAAAGAAAAAGTAACCCAAAGAACCAACAACAGAGTTCATTCTAAGTGAGAAAGCTAATGCTTAAGAAAGAAGCATAACAGGGCCTTATATTATTTATTACCTAGATATTAATAGCCCCAGACCATTTAGACAAACAACACCATGGCTGTTATGGACTTCCAAAAGCATTTACCAGGAGATACTGGTGACAAGTCGAAGAGCAAGAAACTGATTCACATTGTTAGATCCATCCTCCGCAAAGCAAGTAAGTTCCTTTATATATGGCAATCGATTCATTGGCCCATTCTACTCACATTGAATATATCTAAAAGTGTGAGTCGGGATTCGGTAGCTTAATATGTTCTACCCGGGGTTTGTCTTGCAAGCATATGTATTAATCCACCCCTCGAGTCTCGTTATTCGCCAACGTAATCGTACTCGATGGGATGTTGGTGAATATATAATATTGATCTGCTTCTTAAATCCTCTCCTCGAAAACACTATCAGACCCAGGGGAGACCAAAAAGGAGAAATCTCCTTTTTGGCTGAGTTTGTCTAGCGAAATTAATACATACTGGATTTCTCAAGTCACTCTACCTCTTCTATCTCTATACCCCTTACTATACAATGACTACTATAGCTAGCTTATCTCACTTTAGTCTATATAATAACTGATTGATAACTTAATTAATTATTAATTACTTACCAATTGTTCACTACTTGCAGAGTGAAAATGGCTAAATAAAAATGTACTATAGAGAGTTTTCTATTATATGATATGCCTAACTGCTCAAAGGCTTAAGTGAAAATCTGGGAAGCTGCAAATGGGATACAGATATACATGGATATGGACTGTACAGGATACCACTACCTTTGAAGATGCAAGACTCTGCAGTGGGGATCAGACCATGGATACAAAGCTATTTACTTGAACTGCAACCTCATGCTGTATTGCTGTATGGTGACAATTTACAGGCTCGGACTAGAACCAGCTGCTACAGACCAAAGTAAAAGGGTGATTGCATGTCTAATTTATTTCCTTACGGTTACAATTACAGTCACACACAAGCACAACCACATCGAACAAAGGAAATAACGAGTTGATCAGGATACATGACGGTGACGTGTGAAAGAGTCAGCAGTGGTGGCCTACTGCGTATATATCTAAACGGTCAGACCAAGGTCCTCGGCGTAGGGAATCTGGAAAAGGTCTCCGACGGCGGCGACGGAGGCATTGTTGGACAGGTATTCCTTGGCGAGCTGCGATCAGTTAGCATGTTGATCAGAAATCAGAAACAATAAGAGAGTTGGGGCACGTACATCCTTAACCTGCTGCTCGGTGACCTTGTCAATGGCCTCGGCGACCTCTCCAAGCTGGTAGGCCTTGTTGCCGTGGATCAGACCAGATCCGGTGATCTCCAGACCGGTCTCGAGGTTCTGGCCAGCCTCGAACGCACGGAACTTGGCCAGAGCGGCGGCCTTCTTGATGTCCTCGCTGGCAACCTCGCCGGCGGCAACCTTCTTGATGGTGTCGACGACGTTCTTGCTGGCGGAAGCGACCTGGTCGGCCTTGCCGGTGACGGAGATGGTGAGGAGACCGGCGTCGGAGTAGGAGAAGTTCTTGGTCGAGACCTTGGCCTGAGAGAATCCGGCGGTGGCCTTGCCCAGCAGGGAGAAGCCAGGAGCCCACTTGATGGTAGACTCACCGCCCAGGAGGGCAGTCAGGACAGCAGCCTCAGCCTTGTAGCCGGCGGTGCCATAGGCGCTGGAGCCGGGGAAAGCAATGACGACGGCGTTGCCGTTCTTGCCGGGGACACGCTGCTCACCACCGAAGTACTTGGAGGGAGCGGTGCTACGGGGCTGGAACTGGTTGGAGGGGCCGCTGGAAGGCAGCTGGCCGAAGAATTCGTTCACCCACTTGGACAGCTCGGTGGAGTTAGGGCCGCTGGCGACAACGGCGACGTTGGGCTTCGCGTAGGCGCCCTTGGCGAACTCAGCAACAGCCTCCGCGGTCAGGTACTGCTCGTAAGGCGCGGCGGTGGTGGGAGTGATGTTCTCACCGAGGCCACGGTGGAAAGCCAGGGCGTGGACGGTGTCGATGGCCAGAGCCTCGGGGTTCTCGAGAAGAGTCTTCTGCTTGTATTTGACGAGGTTGATGACAAGCTCGTTGAGCTCATAAGCTGCCAATCCGGTTAGAAACCTCCCTGGTCCCCCCAAACTATGTTCATGGACCCCAAGGCAACTTACTCGGGTACTTGGTCTGAGAAGCAACCTCAGCGAGGAGCTCTGCGAAGTAGGGAAGGTCGCCAGACAGGAACTTGGCCTTGAGGACGAGGTTCTCTCGCGAGTGAGAAGAGGAAACTTCACCACCCAGCAGCTCAGTCTCCCGAGTGATCCGCAACGCCGACCGCTTGAGCGTGGACTACCAATTGCATGTATGATCAGCCTGACAACATTCCTCAAGCATCCGGCACGGTTTGGCGGTTCAATGCCTGCGATTCTCACGCACCTTGAAGGCGAACTGTTCGAGAGCGGTCGAGAAGCCAGGGAACGGCTGGTAACGGGAACCAGCCTTAGCGACCAGCGCGAGAGTGGTCGTCGCACCGCCGACTTCACGGTTGGCCAGCTTCACACCGGCCGTCTCAGAGACATCGTAGGAGAAGTTGGGGGTCGAGGGCGTAGCAAGGCCACGGCGGGTGTTGGCAGCACACTGCTTCCGGAGCGCACGCGGCGCATTTCGGCCGAGGGCAGACCGCGACAGCATCATCGCATGTGCCGAAGAACGAAGAGGAGAGAGGAATGGGGGAGACGACGGGGGTTGTTGTTGAGGGCAATTGGGACTACCCAGGAGAAGCGGAGGGAGGATGGAGGTTGTCGAGCACGTTTGAAAAGCTTCAAGATCCCGAGTCTCCCAGCAGCGCCCGATTACGCGCCCGCTGATTGGCTGCGGTGACGAGGGCGGGCGGAACCGGCAATTCGTCAGGTGACGTCAGGTGACCTCGTCACGTGCGCGGGCAGCAGCTGCGAAAGAAGAAAGTCGGAATATAATAATTTATTATGATGATAGAGACAAATCTTGTCAAGATCGTCTTCTTCTTCCTCCCCGGCGCTGCTCCTCGCACGATGCTCCTGCGCCGCCGCCGGTGACCCCCTGACCACCCTTCTGGAGGCGCTGGCATTTCTCTAGAGGTCCTGCCACCATGTCTCAAGTATGTCCTGCACCCCGCCGCATAGCTTTCTGCCGCTAATCGTTGCGACAGTATGCCACGGAGCTGTGTACGCTCCTGATCGAAGACAATTTCGGGGAGCTGTTTGCGGTATGTCTGTCCTGATGCTCGATGCCCAGAGAGGTATTATTATTTCTTCGCGGTGAATCATGTACTGACCTTCCTGCAGCGGATCTTCTCCACGCTGCGCCGTTACGATCGACTCCCACTCCCCCGTCTTCGATTCTACTCGGGTCTGTCAGACCGGCAGCTACGCTATGGCCTCTCTGCCATGATCCAGCATCACCTCGTCTTCCATTACACCTCCTATGATGACGGACTCACGTACTACGAGGCGAATATGCAGGCCGCATACTACCTGATCCGATCCGGCAAGATTCTCGAATTCATCGAAGACCGCCTGGGAAAATATGCGTCGAAAGTGATGTCTGCGATTCTTTTCCTGGGACACGCGCAGGTCGGTTACCTCGAGACTCTGCCGGAATTGCAGGGCGGCGACTCAGCGCAGCCGGAGACCAATGGCGTCAATGGGGAGCACGAGGGAGAGCCGTACGAGGATTTGGCCGTTGAGGATGGTGAAAATGGTGTACATGATGAAAACGGCCAAACAGAAAACCACACGAATGACGTCAATGGTGACCGCGCAGCGGAAGAGGGCGCTGGAAGACTTCATCCCACTCTCAAAGCACTTGCTGCCCACGGCTACATCATCCGTGTCCGCGAGGCTCAATTCCAGAGCCCCGCAGATAACCTGCTCTACGCAGAACGGGCAATGAAGGCCCGGTCAGACATCAAGATGCTGAAGGGAAAGAAACTCGAGGAGGCCGTCGCGGAGGGTGCTGTAGAGATGGTCAAGGAGCGCACAGACGGCGACCTCTCTCGTGGCTTGATGTTCAATGGAATTCCACGAGGTGCGAAGAGACGACATGCGAATGGAACGGTAGACGGCCCCAATAAGAAGCAGAAGGTGGACGATTCGGCTGGTTATGAGGATGATGACGAAGAGAATGACTGGTCCGACGACGAGGGGGGATTTGAGGATACCGCCCCGATGGAGGTGAATATTCTCCGGCTTGGCAATGGATCAACGGATGCTAACTGGTCTAGTCTGGCCTGATTGTTCGCGTGAACTACGAGAAGCTAGACGTTGCTTTCAGGAACCGTCGCCTGGTCGAACTATCTGAACAGGGGACATCAGCCGCAACCGCTCAGGTTTATGAGACTCTTCTCCGTCGCATCGAATACCAGACCCCTCGCTGCCGTGATGAGCCAGAAATCCCGTATGAGGGAGAGGAAGGAGAACAATACTCGGTGGCTATCCCGTTGCACGCATTAGTTCAGGAGATCGACCCGGACCTCGATCTGGCAAGCTCTATCGGGCCTGTGGACCCGTCACAGACTGCCAGCAGACGCGGTAAACGGCCTCTGGATGAGGAGGACGGTGGGAATGCTGCCGGTAATGAAGCTCCTGGCGGCCGTAGCCGCGCCTACGAGGTGGATCAGCACCTGGCACTTCTGGCTCAGCCACCGTATAACTTTTCTTCTCGACGCACAACGACAGGTATCATCACCTGGACGGTCGAATGGCGGCATCTGGCCCGCAAGCTCCGCCATCTCGAGTTGGAGCGTATGATCGAGGCTCGCTACGGCGATGTAGCGCTGCGTGTTGCCCGAGTACTCCATTCGAAGGGGAAGCTTGATGAGAAGCGCCTGCAGGAGATCAGTCTCTTGCCCCCAAAGGACCTCAGACAGGTTCTTGCCAGCATGCAAGCGGGCGGATTCGTGGATCTGCAGGAAGTTCCTCGGGACGCACAGCGTCAGCCGTCAAAGACAATCTACCTGTGGTTCTACGACCCCGATCGGGTGCGGCGCAACATTGTGCAGGACATCTACAAAGCGATGTCCCGCTGTCTGCAGCGGATCGCAGTCGAACGGGACCGGTTAAAGGAGTTTCTGGAGAAGTGCGAACGAAGCGATGTCAAGGGCAATGAAGAACGCTATTTGTCCGAGGCGGAGCTGCAGACGCTGCAGCAGTGGAGAGACAAGGAGGCTCTCCTGCTGGGTGAGGTTGCTCGACTGGATGACATGGTTGCGGTCCTGCGGGACTATTAGGAAGGGAGAGGTTGGGAAAAGGTGATCCGGTGTTATGGGAATGTTGAAAATACTTGTGCTAAAATAAAAAAAAGAAACTCGACAGTTATGTACTGTACGAGGTGTACTTGATTGCAGCAAAGGCATAGCCTCTGGCGTCAGGGATGGGAGGAATTAATTATAAAAGTTCTTGTATCAATCAACCATCTTGTGATGGATAGGATTTATTTCCAATGCCTGGCCACTTTGACCAATGTAGCTTATAATTGATTCAGTTGATTATGCCAAGTACTTACTCTGTCTTCTAAAAGTAACGGTGATCTCTATTATCCGATTAAAACCACAAATACTCTGACTCGTACAATATATAATACAAGACACACGACCAACCACGCGTGTATGCAGAAATCAGCACTACCTGACATCCTCCGTGATGGTAATGATACAATCCAACTTGGACATAATGACCCTGACCTTGATGCGAAACCAGGAAACAAAGAAGACATAATCCCACAGCCCAGACACCTGCACCTTAAGAAGTAACGCAAAAATAATAAATAGAATAAAATAAAATAAACAATCACCTCCTCTTCTTCCCCTCTTCTTCATTCTTCTCCGCCTCCCTCGCAATCCCCTGCACCAACCTAACCACAAACCCACCCACCACCCACGACACACCCGCGACAACAATCACCCACCCCGCCGTCGGGACCAACGATCTCGGAAACACATTGAGTAAATACGGATCGAGAATCAAATCCACCAGCACGGGCGGGGGGGAACGCATCAGGCCCTCATCGAGAGTGAAGTAATCAGCCGCAGCGTAGATGCGTAGAAAGAGAACGGATTCTTTGGGTGAGGCGGAGGAGGTGGATGGGGGCGCATGGGAGGGATCAGAGAAAGAGACGAGAGTGTCGTCCTGCGAGGAGGGTTTGATAGCTTCGAGGGAAGAGAGACGAGAGGAGCTGAATGCGGTGATGGAGGAGAGGAGAGTCGGATCGTCTTCGAGGATGGAGGAGAGGGTGTATGTTGTTAGGTGGATTGAGGTTGGTTGCTTAGGTTTCTTGTTAGCATTGATTTTCACATTTCAAATATTGCACGAAGAAAAGAAAATCCGGAGAAGAAGAGAGAAGAGGAAGGAAGAAAGAAATACATACCGTAGCCAACCAGCAGACCCTGACCTCATACCTCTGACCGGGGTTGAGATCCTCGAGAAAGAACCACGACTCGGACCCCAACGGCGCCTCTTCCGTCGGGAACGACGCGTTCAGATACGTGCGCAGCACCGGTGCTTCGGGTGATAAGCGTTCCAGACCGAGATCATCGATGGCCGCTTGCTGAGAGGGGACCGGGAGTGGTTGGGGCGCGATGAAGATGGTCTTTTCGGTGTTGGCGTTGGCGGGGGAGATGAGAAGGGATAGAAGGCATAATAGGAGGGGGAGGGGGAGGGGGGGGCTGAGGAGGTGCATTGTGTTATTCATCCGATGTTCTTCTGGGGTTGAGAAAGATGAAGATGATTAAATTAAGCGCGTCTAGAGGAAATTGACTAGGATGATTGATGATCTGCACTAGAGTAGTTTATCTGGATTCT